>CAUYON010154431.1:0-11024 GCA_963573935.1 Arctocebus calabarensis
GGCGGGCGCCTGTAGTCCCAGCTACTTGGGAGGCGGAGGCAAGAGACTCGCTTGAGCCCAAGAATTGGAGGTTGCTGTGAGCTGTGATGCCATAGCACTCTATCCAGGGTGACAGCTTGAGGCTCTGTCTCAAAAAAAAAAAAAAAAAAATAGAAAAACTAGCCAGGCATTGTGTCAGGCACCTGTAGTCCCAGCTACTTAGGAGCTGAGGTAAGAGGATTGCTCAAGTACCAGAGTTTGAGGTTGCTGTGAACTATGACTCCACAGCACTCTACCAAGGGTGACAGAGTGAGACTCTGTCTCAAAAAGTAAAGTAAAATAAATAAATAAATACGAATAATAGGAAATTTAAAATTATACATGGGACTTGCATTGTATTTCTGTTGGTCTAGAAAAACTCTTCAGAAGGTGCTAGGTAATGAGTTATCAGTTATGTATGAGGAACACAGACCTGTGACTACTTCCTGGGAAGCCGCATCAATGGTCCTTAAACTTTCCTTCACCCCAGCACACCTAGGAGATAGGGCACATTCCAGTCATACAGAATCTCTACAGGTGTCTGGAGGAAATCAATGGGAAGGGAGGAATGGGTTATAAAACTTCCCAGTAATTTAATACACTGCAGCATAACAGGCTCAGGCTGTGCTGCCCACATTACAGTGGTTGTAAACTGTCTGCACCTGCTAGGTTCTACCAACAAAGGAAAAGCCGTAAGCCCCCTCCCTCACTGAGCTGTATTTTGGCTTCACATTGGAAGTAGGAGCTCAAGAGCTATGTTCTGTGTAACCACCATAGCACTACATGCTGGAAGAGCTGTAGTGCTGCCTCCTGTGCCTTTTGCTGTCTTCCCTAACATGTCCGTAGCAAAATAACAGCATAGGCAGAAGGTTCTCCAGTGTAAAAACTAGTAAGGGCATGGAAATCAGAGGAGAAAACTGTCTAAGTCTTGCCACTCATAGACGGTAAGGATGTTTGCTTTTCTTGGATACAGTCTCCTACAGACATGGGTTCTTACAAAGATTTTGAGATCCACAAAAATCAAAAAAACATAAAATCCACACAGAAAGAAATGAAGCCCCCCCAGCAACTCTGATAAGCCAATCAAGTTAAAACTTGGATGAATGAATCAGAAGGGTCACTGTCATCTGTGTTTCTTGGAAGTGAAATAAAGAGGCATAACACAGTCTGTCTCAAAACTTTCATAGTAACCCGCTTATTATATGGTGGGCCTAGTACTGCTGCCACAACTTCAGGCATGCTCGCTGGCCCATCTCTGAAGCCCACTCCATCCCTGCCAGTTTGGGGCTCCTGCTCTGACTCCTGCGTGAAAGGAGAGACACTGCCAGGTCCTCACCCTGAGGTAGAAGCACATTCTCTGTTGGTTCACACAGAGCGTTCTCCACTGCCTGTCCCTGCAAGGGGCAAAGTGCCACCCTCCCCCCACCCATGGACGTCACCATGAGCCTTTTCTGCCCAGTTTTTGTATTTACTCCAGTCTGCTGAAAGACAGAGTAGAGAAAAGGAGCAGTATCTTCAGCTGCCTGTTCTGTTTTAGGATGGTGATACCAGCCCATTTCCTTTTCTGTGCGATTAATTAATGGGGAAAAATTAAATCTGGCTATTTAAAAATATATACTTGTAGTGCAGCCAAGTCTGGAAATCATATTCATAGAACATAGAAGCTTTTGTGGAGTAAAATCAGAAATCAGCCAGTTGAGGGTGTGAATTAAGGATTGACAACCAGGCCAGTGTTGTCACAGAAACACTTCTGTGGTTTCCAAATGCAGAACTCCCCAGGTGGTTCGATCTTGCCTAGAGGAGAAGAGGGTAGGTTCTACCTCCAGCTTCCCCAAAGCTGCTTCTTCAGTTTCCTCACCTGTGAAATAGAGAATGAATTAATTGGTCTCTAAGGCATCAGTATTCTGTGGGTCTCAGTATAGGTAAAACCTCAAAGGAGCACAGTAACTTACTCAGTTTCTCTCCCTTTTTACCTGGTTAGGAAGGGTGAGCTCATTAATAAGCAGCAGTGTTGCCAAAGGCACGGTCATAAATAGATGAAGAAGTGAAGGTTCTAGGAACGTTTTGAGCATTAGATCAATTGTGATCTGAATTGTTGTATGATTTCGTTATTCCTCCATCTTGGCCACCTTTCTGATTCCTGCTCTGAAACCCACTTTTCAGTCTCCTCCCTCCCTTTAGTGGGTCTTTGTGGACCCACTTGTGGACCAAAGTTTGCTCTGTCTCTGAAAAGGCGGTAGACATTTCCTGGGGAAGCCATGCCGTCTACTGAGTGCCACATGCTCTCAAAACTGGCCTCTTGGTTTTTAGCAGCTACTCCCCACCCCCCACCCCCGCCCTTACTCACGAGGGGCTCCTCCAGAGGCCTTTCCTGCTGGTCAAGCTACAAATTTTTTTTTTTTTTTTTTGTAGAGACAGAGTCTTACTTCATCACCCTCGGTAGAGTGCCATGGCGTCACGCAGCTCACAGCAACCTCCAACTCCTGGGCTTAGGCGATTCTCCTGCCTCAGCCTCCCGAGTAGCTGGGAACACAGGTGCCCGCCACAATGCCTGACTATTTCTTTGCTTTGCAGTTTGGCCGAGGCCGGGATTTGAACCTGCCACCTTTGGCACATGAGGCCGGTGCCCTACTCACTGAGCCACAGGCGCTGCCCAAGCTACAATTTTTTTTATGGTCACAAACCCTTTGTAAAT
This sequence comes from Arctocebus calabarensis, assembly GCA_963573935.1. Taxonomy (NCBI): domain Eukaryota; kingdom Metazoa; phylum Chordata; class Mammalia; order Primates; family Lorisidae; genus Arctocebus; species Arctocebus calabarensis. The sequence continues at coordinate 2,714 of CAUYON010154431.1, forward strand.
TGTGGCAAATAGCAAAAGTACTCAAAGAATGGCACAAAATATTGGTACACACCATGAGAGGTCAGAGGACCTCTCATAGACCCATAGACCAGGAGAGTCACATGCTACAGTAAAGCATAAAGAAGTCTCAAGGGTGCCCAGATCACACACACATAGTAGGAAGACTACTTCAAAACAGAAAGAAAGGGTGGAAAGAAGAGAGAGAAGGAAGGAAGGAAAGAAGAAAGAGAGTAAGAAAGGAAGGAAAGAAGAGAAAGAGAGGGAGGGAAGCAGGAAGGGAAGGAAAGAAGGAGGGCAGGCAGGCTTAACAGGTGTTGGCGAGGATGCAGAGAATTGGAACTCTTGTGCACCGTCAGTAGGAAGGTAACATGCTGTAGCCACTGTGGAAAATATCATGTTTCCTCAAAAAATTAAAGAATACAGTTATCGTAGGATCCAGCAGTCCTACTTCTGGGTACACGTGTACGCAAAAGAATTAAAATCAGAGGCTCAAACAGGTATTTGTACACGCATTTGTAGCAGCATGACTCACAATTGCCAAAAGTAGAAGCAACCCAAGTGTTCATCAATGGACGGATGGATAAGCAAAATGTGATGTATGCACACTCGTACCATGGGATATTATGAAGCCTTTAAAAGAAAGAAAACTCTTGCATGTTACAACCTGGATGAATCTTGAGGACATTTGCCACTCACAAAAGGACAAATATCGTACGATTCCACCTATATGAGGTATCTTGTAGTTAGATCCAGAGAGACAGAAAGTAGAATGGTGGTTGCTACGGTTTGGGAGGAAGGGAAAGAAAAATGAGGAGTTATTGTTTGATAGCTACAGAGTTTCAGTTTTGCAAGACAAAATTGTTCTGGAGATGGATGGTGGTGATGGTAGCACAATGATGTGAATGTATTTATACAATTAAAAGTGGTTGAAATAGTGAATTTTATGTTATTTGCATGTTACCACTATTTCAAAAAAATATATAAAACACACACATAACCCAACCCTCACTCCCCCCCAAAACAGAAGAGAAAGTCCGAGAGAACAGGGTCTCTGTCGTCTGCATTTCCATGTGCCTAGTAACACAGAACCTAACGTCCCAGTAATTTCTCAAAAAATGTATGTTAAGGAGTGAGGAACAGGTCAACTGGTCAAAATCATGTTTTACTGTCTCATAGCCTTTCTTGATCCTGAATAAAAATACCTCCAGGCGGAAGTTCACATTCTCCTTAAAAACCCTAAACCTACATTCTACATGTTGTGCCTAAATAAAAATAAGTCACAAGCCACTTAATTTCTAATTGATAGTATTCTATACAGATGTTTGAAACTATTCACCTGCTTGTATGTGCCACCTTCCCCACTCTCTGCATTAAAAGATCATTCAGGAGAGCCGATGTGGGCCTTTCCTGACCATCTCCGCTCCTTTCCCCCAGACCCCCTTGCCAGGCAGGTATAGCTTTCTAAAGCCCCTGCCTCTGGCCAAGGTTCCAGTTCCGCTGATGTTCCTGAGTGCAGGCTCTACCTCCGAGTTCAGCTCCACTTCTGCCTTTCTGGGAAATTCCCTTCCACTGTTTCCCGGGTCCCCAGTGCTCTCTGTGCCCCAGCCCTGGCTCGGCTTTTCTCCCCTCTTTCTCCCCCACCCCCAGTTCCCTGGGCAGTGTCGGATGTGTCGGCTATAACTGCTTTCCTGTGAGCTTTGAGCAGACTTTTGATCTTTGGAGGCTTTGTTCCAAGGCAGTCTTAGAAGTGTTTTGATCTCTGTTCAAATAGTACACATACCTTTTCCTTTTCCCTCCTTCCCTTCTAAGAAAAGTCCTAAGAATTTATTTATTCTCCTTATGTCTTTAAAATATTTCTTTCCTAGACCGACCGGTCTTAGCATCTTTCTCCAGCAGGACAAGATGGGCAGAAGTCTGTGAGAGACTCTAGGAAGCAGTATGGCGCCGACCAAGCCTGGGAACACCTAGCGTGGTGGGCAGGGTCATATGCTCAGGTTAGGCCCGAGGTCCTGCATGAGTGAATTCAGCTCTGCATGGTTCTGAGGGGAGCTTCGGCTCCAAACCAGCCAGCATGGAGGACGATCGTGCAGAGGCGTTAGTTTGCCTCAGAGGAAACATACAGACCCAGCCTGCAAGTGCCAGGCTTGATCTTGACCGGTTGGAGGCAACGACCCTGCCCCATCTGAGACCACAAGTCACCTTGGGCGCAGGTGCGACATTCCCTGATCATTAGAGCTCACACACAGTGGCTTGTGTGACGTAGGCATGTGTGCTCATGTCTAGGGACTCAGGTCCTGCTGGGAGAAGCTTGATCACAGATGAGGGGCACTGACAGATGTGAGCATCTTCCACACCTCCAAGGCCAAGTCTTCAAAGTGATTGTGTATAGCTTTGTTACTATTTCATTTAAAAAACCTCTTCTCTTTAAAGATTCTAATGAGTTGTTATTTCTGCTCATGATTACAGGGTGAAAGAACAGTCTTCCCTCCCTCCCTGCGCTCTCACACACATCTTCCGTGGTCTCATTGCAAATATATGCTCGAGACCCAAGAGTCATCCAGGTTCAAATGATTGGAGTTGCTCCCTGCTTCCTCTTGAGAGCAACATTCAAATCCACACCCTGGTATTCTGATGTTATTTCCAAGAGTATTTATTCAGTAAATACTGACAGCCTGCAGTGTAGGAGGTACTGGTGTAGGTACTAGAGATCAGTTAGGCTTGGAGTCTTGACACAACAGAAGCTGTCCTGGGAGAGGGTGTGTCACATTGCTTGTCCCCTAGCTGCTTGAAGGCTGTCGGTGGTCCCAGCAAGCTCAGACCCCTCAGCCTGCCTCCTACAATCTCGGTCATCCAACTGGAAGGGCTTCCCAGCACCGCAGCAGTGCTCTCCCATATCCCTTGCTCTTCCTTCCTTTTCCTGCCCCTTCTGTAGGGCCTAGTTCACATCCCTACACCTGAAGCCTTCCCTGCCCCCATCCTTCCAGACTTGAGTCTCTTGAATTTCTCTGTAGTTTCCTCGTATTGCAATATTTATATTTGTGTGTTTTCTGCACCCAGAGCTATAAGGAGGGCAAGATTTATAGCTTGGTGCCTGACATGTAGGAGATTAATACACATTGAAAGAATGCATGCTAATAGATAAATAATTTATCATCAGTTCATTTGATTGGAATGAATCTAGCAAGTGCAATAATAACGTTATAGATTATGTTTAAAGCACCTTCATTTCTTTCTGGATATATCTGAGAAGTAGCAACTCGGAGGCAACTTTCCATCTTTCAGCCTGAACTTGGATGTTGAACAGCATGAGAAGAGGTAGGCGGCTGTCGTGGTGCTCACCCCTGCCCTGAATGGGGTGGCTAATGGCACCTTGGCCGTCAGTGCATCCACTCTCTTTGCAATGCAGATGAAGGAGCAGGGGTGCCAACGTCCCATACCACTGGTAAATATCAAAGCTGGGTTTTTTAGCTTTGTGTTCTATACTTGTCTGATGGGAAAAGGACACCCAGATCTTAGATACAATCATCCCACCTAAATAGCAGCATGTTAACAGGGTACCATATGCTTCAATGAGGCTGGAAAAGTGGGCCTAGAGGTAACACTACCCTGAGCTGGGTTCACCTGCCATCTAGCTCTTTAGCTGGCAGCAACCTGTGTTTGTAACACTAGTCACGGAGGCCCAGCCTGGGTCTCCCTGTGGCCCCTGGGAGGTGGTAGTAAGGGTGGAGCAGGGTGAGGGGTGGGGCAGAGTCATAATGGAACATGCGGAGTTTTGGGGTATCAGAAAAACCTGCGTTTCCATACCAGCTTTGACTTATTTCCTATGAGTCTGAGGATAAGTTTTCAAGACATCTGTTTCATCACCTATCATTGGGGACAGTTATAACAATCCCATATAAATATGTGCGAACAACAGTGAACAGCAATTACATTATGGCTACTGGGATCAGGGATGGGCAGGGAAGCTGCGTTCTTTACTTTATGTATTCCTCCAGTTTTAGTTTTTAGTGATGAGCACATAATCCCTCCATAGTCAGAAATAAAGCCATAAAGCACCAAAGGTTCTGGTGACTATAATATCTATACAGCTTCTGACTAAGTGCAAGTCATCGCCTGACACCCCCCTGTACTGGGCCGGGGAAGCTAGAATTCCGTGTCTTCTCAAGCTGCCAATATTTGTCTTTAGCAGCTTGTCAAATTTTCCTGGGTTTATACATGACCTCAATACTAGAAACAAAACACAGATAACTTTTCTCCTTTTTAATTTTCAACGTTTTCTTGCCGGCCGCCCCCTCTTTAGGGTGCACTGAAGCCTGTTTGGAAAGGTGGCCTTTTTGACACTGAGGGGTCCCACAAGCCTCGTATCCCTGTGCCCACTTCACACGGCATGGCGAGAGGAACACACATCAGACCTTTCTTGTTAACACTTGGTGCTGGCATCCTGGCTTTCATCCTAAGAAAACACACAAACCGAACCAAATCCACAGCACCTCAGAAACACTAATTAATGCTCACCGCTGGCCTGGGCTACACAGAAATAGCAAATCCCACTGCCCCAATTTTGTGTTTGGAAAAATGAGGATAAGCAACTTTTTCAAGGCTTCTCGGGGTCAGATAACAGAAGCCGACTTACAGGCCTTGGGCTGGCCCTGCCCCTGGGAGTTCTAGCCCTTGACCTGCCAGACTCTATCCTGCACTATGCCCTGTGTCTACTGCCCCCTAACCCCTCTTACACGTCAGCTTTTATCTTATTCCCAGGATTATGTTCATGCCAAACTTTCTCATTTCCAACTGACAAGGTATTTATTTGCTTACTTTCCTTTAATTCTGATATAACCCAGAAATTTTAGCCATAACTTCCAAGAGTAGCTTGCTAATTCTAGTAGATTAAAAGATCCTGGGCCAATTTTGATACTTAACACAAAAGCGAACTTCAAATCGTCTCTTTCAGGTCCAGCAGCTCCGCCTCCTCCACCTTCCACCCCGGAGCCTACCCAGGTCTGGGAAATGCCCAGACTCCCTTTAATCCTCTCCCCATCTAGATTAGGCACCCTTCTACTTCAGTTTCCAATCTTGAAATTGGTAAGGCGATACATACACACACACTGGTGAAAGACTCAACCACAAAAATTCTGAAAAAAAAAATAAAACTTCACAAAATTTTATAGAACTTATCCAATGGTACTAAAATGTAGTAAGTCAGTACTTTCTAAATATTTATTAATCTGGTCAGTTTTTTTAGGGGCTTTAAAGGATGCTGTCTATAAGGCTAAAATAAAAATTTTATAAATATTTCTGGGGAGTGTGCTGTTGAAAGCCGACTGAATGGTCTGCCTTAAGAAACCCTTTAGTGTAAGATGTTAGTAATCAGGCATTTATAGACTGAAGTCTGTTACTTCTGGCAGCAAACACCTAGAGAACAGCACATGGCCCTTGCTTCTTCAGAGGAAAAAATATGCACAGGAAAGGACATTAACACAGTTATAAAATAAAGTAGCAACAAATGAAAGTATGTAACATTAATTGAATACATAAGCACTAAGGAGAAATAGAGAAATGAGAGACATTTGGGGGTATTTGGAAAGTCATCCTCAAAAAGGATATTTTTTAACTCGTCTATTCTTTTAATAACTTTAGTTTATTATTCTTGATTTTAATGTGATTTCAGGAAAAGAATATTGCTTATCAAACCTTTTAGTAATACCATAAAGTGAATGGCTGAAAACAACACAAACTTATCTTTCAGATCTGTAACTCTAAAAGTCTGACACGGGTCTCACTGGATTAAAATCCAGGGTATCGAGTGTCAGGGCTGTGGGGAGAGTCCATTTCCTTTCCTCTCTAGCTTCCAGCCGCCTATACTCCTTGGCCCCTGGCCTCCTTCCTCCATCTGCAAGCCAGCAACAAGAGTGGATTCTGCCGCATAGCACATCATTCCAACCCAGCTTCCATCATCCCAGCTCCTCCTCTGACTTCTTCTGCCTTAACTTTTCCGGACTCTTGTGTTAACATTAGGCTCACCTGGATAATCCAGGATCATCTCCCTATTTAAAAGTCAGGTGAGCTGTGGAGATGATACAGAGGTTTCAGGGAAAAAATGCAAATAGAGCTACCACATGACCTAGCAGTCCCACTGCTGGGTGTGTAGCCAAAGCAGGAGAACTGAGTATATTGAAAAGATCTCAGCACAGCCTTGTTCACTGCAGCACTATTCACAGTAGCCAAGATTTGGGATCATTCTAAGTGTCCATCAACAGATGAATGGATAAAGAAACTGTGGTATATACGCAAGGAAAAATCATATAGCACCCCAAAAGAACGAAACTCTGCCATTTGCAACAACATGGATGGAACTAGAGAAATGTTAAGTGAAATAAGTCAAGCACAGAAAGACAAATCTCGCATCTTCTCACTCATATGAGGGAGCTAAATATTATTATTAAAAACAATTAATTTCATAGAGACCAAGTAGAATGATGGTTACCAGAGGCTGGGGAAGGAGGGACAAAGTGGGGATGGTTAATGGTTGCAAAAATAGAGTTAGCTAGATAGAAAATGTTGGATAGCACAACAAAGTGACTATAGTCAAAAGTAAGTTAGGGTCTACTTTAAAATAACTAAAAGGGTGCAATTAGAATGTTCCTAACACAAAGAAATGTTAAATGTCTGAGGAAATAGATTACCCCATCACTCTGCTTTGATTAATTCTCATTGTATGCCTGCATCAGAACATCACATGTACTGTATAAAAATATACAATTATTATGTACCCATAATAATTAAAAATAAAACATAAAAACAAAGGTCAGGTGACAAGCAATCTTAATTCCATCTAAAGCCTGAATTCCTCTTGGCCACATAACCCTAATATATGGTGGGGATTAGGACAGGGACATCTTTGGGAGGCCATTATTCTGTCTCTCACAAACACCTACTTTGCTGCCCTAGACGCTATGAAAAGCACAAAGCTCAACACAAAAAGTTCAAAGACCATGAAATACATCAGGTACAGATGAAGGCAACAGTGGTGGAGATGGTATAAGTTGTGAGTGATGAGTCATCCAGTCATTTCTGCAGGGTCTGGTGGGGGGTTGCTATGAGAGTGAGGAGGGCTAAGCCCATGGGCACTCCTGTGCCTGCCCTGAATCTCAGGGACTTACTGGGGTGGAAAAGTCCATCGCAGGAGTGCAAAGAAGACAGTAAGTAAAGAGTGTGTGAACCTGTTCAGGGGACAGAGGGAAGGCAGGAAAGAAGATGTGGTAAAGCCACGTAGGGCCAGTATGTGAGTCGGTCAGACGAAGGAGGTTGGGCTTGATCCTACATGCAATGGGAACTTTCCCGTTGGCTTTTATACAAATAGTAATGGGGTTAGGGGGCAAGAATTTTTGAAAAACACAGAAGAGCTCAGAGATAAAGGTAAAAAAATTACCCTAATCTCATTATTCACCACTCCCCCAAAAGAGCGTTGTGAATATTTTGGTGTGCTTTTTCTGTTTCTTTCTCTCACCTCCTCCACTCACTGACTGAAACATATGCACACATTCATACAGATTGCAGATCATAGGATGTATTTTCCATTGACTAATTTTTTAATACAAGTATGAGCATTTTTTTATTTTTAAAATTCTTGCACAACATGCTGGGTGCGGTGGCTCACGACTATAATCATAGCACTCTGGAAGTTGGAAGAGGGAGGATCGCTAGAGCTCAGGAGTCTGAGACCAGCCTGAACAAAAGTGAAATCCTGTCTATACTAAAAATAGAAAAATTAGCCAGACATCATGGAGCACACCTGTACCCTTAGCTACTAGGCAGGCTGAGCCAGGAGGATCACTTGAGCCCAAGAGTCTGAGGTTTTAGTGAGCTGTACTGATGCCACTGCATTCTACCTAGGGCAAAAAAACAAAAAGATGAAGAAAAGTTACTATGTAACAGTGTTATTCATGGCTGCACAGCTCGGATCCTGCATCCCTGGTCCCGGCCCCCTCCTCATCAAACCACCTGCTCATCCATTTGGACAGCAAGGACAACAGTGGAAACAACTGGTGTTTGCTCTTTGCATGTATTTTTTAAAAACCTGTTTTAGCATTTTATCTTTTACCTCGTCTTTCACACTTGTTTATTATTATTTTTTTTTTTTGGAGACAGAGCCTCGAGCTGTCACCCTGGATAGACTGCTGTGGCATCACAGCTCACATCCAACCTCCAATTCCTGGGCTCAAGCGAGTCTCCTGCCTCTGCCTCTCAAATAACTGGGACCACAGGCGCCCGCCACAACACCTGGCCATTTTTTGGTTGCAGCCGTCATTGT
>CAUYON010154438.1:0-18223 GCA_963573935.1 Arctocebus calabarensis
GTTTTTAGAGGGTCTCTCCCATGGGGTAGAGTGGGAGGACATCTGAACTCTGCTCGCTTGTTTGTATGGAGGTATGGCGTATACTGCGAGCTGTTCTCTTGGGGGAGGGGACTCCCATCCGCTTGGTGATGTGCTCTGTACCTTTTATTTGTATCCTTGTGTTCACAGGTCACTCCAGCAGGGTTGATGTGTGTTCCTCAACCTTGTCTCTTGGCTCAGCTTCTATGATAGGATGTTAAGTGATGCTTTTCACTATTGCCAAATTTTAGCATAGGGCCTAGGGACTGAAAAATGAAAATCATGGGAATTAGTCTGGCTATGCAGGACATGCTAATAGACTGCAATACTGATTTGCCACTACCATAATGCCTAAAAGAAGGATGTTGAAAGCACTGTAGACTTCTTTGATGAGGGTGTCACTGAGCTCTTCCACAGCTATGGGTGAGGGGAAGGTGGGTGTTACTCCAGGTGAGGGAGGTTATAAGAGTACCAGCAAGGGAGTTTGGCATACACCACTCAGCATTGGGGGAAGGTAGAGGCTGGTGCCTAATGCATTCCTGAAAAGGTCTAACAGCAAGGGGCTGGCCAACCACTCCTAAGGCAGAGCCAGGGACATTACTGCAATAAGAGGGAGCCACTTTCCCATCAAGAATAAAGATGAGGTGTGTATTTCCCATGATGACCAAAGCCCACAGGAGGGAGATGGTCTTGAGTCCTTTTAAAAGGATCTGAGCAAGAAGAAAACTAGAGAAGTAGGATGTGCAAACCACAAAAGAGAATGGGAAGCAATAATAAAAATTTCTGAGATGTCAAGTGACCACTGGACCGGCATCAAGCTCACTGGCACCTTTGGTGGTGAAGAAGAGCCAGACTGTAGCAATAAGTTACTTTTGCATGGTGATTAGTTCTAGGTTCGGTGGAAAGGCAATGCGGAATTTCCAACTATATTTCATTATTTATTGCTTCATAACAAATCCTCCCTTCCTCCCAAACTCAGCAGTTTAAACAGTGCATATGCATTATTATTTCACAGTATTTGTGGGTCAGTAATTTAGGTACAGCTTATCTGGGTCGTCTACTTTAGGGCTTCTCAGAAGGCAAAAACTAAGATATTAGCCAAGAGTAGAGTCTCATATGAGCACTTGACTGTGAAGAAGCTGCCTCCAGGGACTTCTGGTGATTGGTAGAGTTCAATTCCCACAAGACTGTTGAACCAAGGGCCTCTGTTTTCAGCCAGCTATTGGCAAGAACATACCTGATGTTCCTTATTTTATGGGCCTCTCAAACATGGTGATGTATTAGTTTTATATCACTGAATAACAAATTGCCACTAATTTAGAAATTTGACACAGTATCAGTTTATTTTCTCATAGTTCTGAGTAACAGAGTCCAGAAGGGCTTAACTGGATTTTTTGCTTAGGGTTTCAAAAGGCTGAAGTCAAGGCATGAATCATGCTGGGCTCTTACCTAGAAGATTTGGGGGGAAATCCACTTCTAAGTTCATTCCAGTTGTTGGAAGCAGCCAGTTCCTTGTGATTGTAGGACTGAGGTCGCTCCTTCCTTGCTGGCTGTCAGGTGGGAGCTGGGCTTTGTTCTGGAAAGCTGCTGACATTCTTCTTCCTGTGGGCCTCTCCATCTACAAAGCCTAAGATGGAGTTTTGAATCTTTCTCATGCTTCAAATCTCTCTACTTCCCCTTTTGTCACTAGACAAAGAAAACTTTATTTTGCAAAACTTATGTTGCTTGGATTAGACCCACTCAAATAATCTCCCTATCTTAAGGTCAACTGTGCCATAAGAAATAACATAATCACAAGAGTACTAACTTACTCAGATCATGGGTTGAGGAGATTAGAGTGCATTATCTTTGGGTAGCCAGTTAGGAACTTTCACCAAGCACAAGCAGTTTGATTCATCAAAATGTGGTAGCTGAAAAATCCATGCAGCCTGCCAAGTCACAACAGTGTGGAACCTAATCATGGAAGAGATGTCCATTACCTTTCCATAGTCTATTTAGAGAAGTAAGTCACAAACCCAGGCCATACTCATGAGGTGGGAACTGCACAAAAGCAGGAGGTGGTGATCATTGGACCAATTTTCCCATGGTCTCCCTACCGTAACTTCCAATTTTTCTTTCTATTTCCTTTATGGTCAGAAGTTGAGGAAGAGTGGAAAGTATTCAAATAGTCAGAGTGGAGAATAAAGAAACACAGAAATGAGGGAAAAACAAGGATTTCTGGGCAATAGTGGATGATGTCTTGAGATAAGAAGTTAGGAACTTACTACATGATTCACAAAATACTTCTAGTTTTCAAAAATCTCAGTCTAATTCATGAGGCATAGATACTAGATGGTTTCTACATTCATGAATGATCTGAATGGTCTGAGAGACTTTGATTAACTATAGCAAACATGCTATTCTTTGTAAGACTCTGATGAGCAGTCATGACCCCAAGGAGGCTGTCTACCCAAAGTCACACACATTCACACTTACATGCATGTTTATTTTAGGAGACAATAACCAACAAGTTAGTCAACCTGGTAGTATAATCAAAATGTGAAATTATTGGACCAGGCATGGTGGCCCATGCCTGTAATCCCAGCACTCTGGGAGACCAAGGTGGTGAATTGCTTGAGCTCAGGAGTTGGAGACCAACCTGCGCATGAACAAGACTTGTCTTTACTAAAAATAGAAAACCTAGCCAGATGTTGTGTTGGGTTCTGGTAGTCCCAGCTACTGGGGAGGCTACAGCCAGAGGATTTCTTGAGCTCAGAAGTTTGAGATTGGGGTGAGCTTATGATGATATTGCAGCACTTTAACCTGGGGCAATAGAGACTCTGCCTCAAAAAAAAAAAGTGAAATTATTGTTAAGAGATGCAAAGTAAAACTGGATAAATGTTTAGTGTTAAAAAAAATATTAGCTACCATTGAGTTGATAACTGTGGTACCTGATTTCAAAGTTTTCTTTAGGATTCTCTACCCTTGCACATTTTGAACAATTGCAAATAGAATGAAATTACTAAAAGAAAATAGCGTATGATATTCGAAAAATATGCAATTTTATAACTTTTAAGGCATATTGTTTGGTCTATAGAATATTGTTCTGACTTTAGACAAGTTATTTAATCTCTCTGTCTTAGTTTTTCCAAATTAAAAATTGGAACAATAGTTGGGGTTTTTAGTGTTATTACTAGTGTTAAATGAGACAACATACATAATTAATACAGAGTAAGAAATATATAGTATTTTTTGTTGTAATGTATTTTTCTATTTTGTTTAATTTTCCCTAAGAATAATTATTAATCTAAGCATTACCATCCTAACCTAAATTATTATAAAACCCAATCAATGCCCAAGGTCTATTCTGAAACCCTACAGAAACTCAAAGCAAAATTTGGACTTTTTCTTCTCACTGGGATGGAAGCCTAAAAACAAATGCAACTTTCTTTTCAGTAATAGACACCTTGTTTCAATTTTCTGTTTGTTAAAAAATACTGATTTATAACCATTACTGTGTTCTAATATTGGCAAAAGAATCCTATTATTTCTCTAATAGCATTGATCTATACATTTTTATACTTTAAAAGCCTTGGTAAATAAATATTAATCAGAGAATCTCATAAAAATCACGAATGAAAATGCACTTATGAGTTCAACCAGAAAAGAAACACATATGATCAAACTGCTACTTGATTTTAATATTGTAGAACAAAGAAGGTAAACAGCTAATTTCATGACAAATGGGAATTTACTCATTGCCAAAATACAATAGCTCATTTGTTGCGGGTTTAAAAAAAAGTAAGATGTTAATGAAATTTTAATTATACTGGCCTTTCTAGTGGCCCTTTTTATTCACATGATACTTGAATTTTGCAATTTATATTAAACAATTGCAAAATTTGAAAAGTAATGAAGTATATTTGAACAGTTTTAGATAAATTAGTCCACTACTGATAATCAAGGAATATGTGCATATGGATGTTACTGCCATTTTTACATCTCAAATCATATTTGCTGCTTCATTTAAACTACTTTTTTTTTTTTAAACTACTTTAAATAGCATACATACAAAAGTAAAGGCTGCAGTGATCATTTATAATTTCTAATCATTTTTGGCAGCTTTATCCTACTTGATAAGCAAAACTTGCTTTCATTCAATTCTCTCAATGTAATTTATTTGAGCCAAGTAGAATCATTAGATATAACATTTAACTATCAATGCCAAGACCAAGAGCAAAATATATATGCACAGCCCTTAGCTGTGATGTATATGTATATATACAGACAGACAGAGAGAATAAATTCTACTCATTCATTAATTCAATAAGCAAACAAAATTGAGCCCCATATCATGGTGTCAGGCATTTATCTATGTCCTATAAATAAAATATTTAAAAAAGACATACTTTCTGCCCTCAAAATGCTCATAGATCAATCAGAGAATAATTTAGGGAGTTATAATTTCCTGTCGTAAGTGTTTCAATCAATAGAGATATCACAGGATCATATAAGAAGGCCAACTTCTGTTCTCTTATCCTAACCAACAGACCACTTCCAGGTGGGTAACACTGACCATAGGGAGACAAAAAAAATATGGGTGACTTTGTACCTAGGCATAGTTGCTTCTAGAAAATCTAGTCAATCCATGTGTCTTCCTAACAATGGGCTCTGGTTTTCAACATATTTGAATAACAACACATTTTTTTCAGATATCTAGTTTGCTATATGAATAGCCAGTTTCACTGACATGGTATCAATTTTTTTTCAAGGAGCTTCATAGTAATACTTAGATGAAAAAGTATATAAAACACAAAACATCCTGGAAGAATTTACATTAACTCAACAATTGCTTTCTTGGTATTCTCTCAGTCTTTAAGTATCTTTGAATCTAAACTCTGTATCCTGTAGATAGCATATTTGTCAGATGGCATATAAGCAAGCAACAAATCCTCTCAGGTTTTGTTTATCTGGGAATGTCTTTATTTTGCCTTCAGTTTTGAATAATAACATTGCTGGCTATAACATTTTTAGTTGCCAATTTTATTTGTTTAGTTTACTTTGAACTTTGTGAATATGCCACCCCACTGCCTTCTGTTCTCCATTAATTCTGATGAGGTGTCAGCTGTTAATCTTATTGAGGTTTCTTGTGTAATATGAGTTATTTTTCCCTTAAAGCTTTAAGATTTCTTGTTTTGACATTTTTATTTTTAGCATTATGTATATAAATGTGGTTCTCCTTGCATTGGTTCCAGGTGTACTTTTTTGGATTTATAGATTAACAGTGTTTGATGTGTTTGGAGAATTTCCAGTTATCTTTTTTTCTAATTTTTTGTCTCTTTCATTTCTAGAACTCTAATTATGTGTATATTTTTGTGCTTAAAGAGAATTCACATTTCTATGAGACTTTGTTCATTTCTATTTATTCCTTTCCCCATTTGTTCTTTATATTGTATAGTCGCTAGTGATTTATCTACAAGTTCACTCATTCTTTTTTCCACCAGCTCAAATCTACTATTGAGCCCATATAATAAGTTTTTTATTTTGTTGTACTTATTTTATTTTATTTTACTTTTCAACTTCTTAATTTCCATTTATTTTTAAATTATTTTTATCTTTTTATTGATATTGTCTATTTGCTGAGACATTGCCACCATATGCTTCTTTACATGGTTTGTGTTAGTTCTTTAAATATGTGTGCAGTGGTTTCTTTGACATCTTTATACGTTCAACATCTGGGCTAATTCGAAAGAAATTTCTACTGTCTCTTTTTTAATTGAGTATAGGTCATATTTTCATGGTTCTTTGAATGTCTTTTAATGTTTTATTAAAAAACTGGCATCTTGTCAAACTGGAATTAAATATGAAATGTGCAATTGAATCAAAAATAAATATCTCAAATAAGAAAGAGTATAATTAATCAAAGGTGTAGTGGATAATACCAGCACTAGGCCACCAGACACCATTAGATTTTGTATGAGTTTTCAGTTTTTAACTGTGTTTTGACGTTTTATCTTTATCCAGCCATTCTGCTGATTGCCTGAAATTATCAAAAAGAATGAATTTTTCATTACACATAACAATACAATGTAGAAATGGCTCACCTTTATGTCATGAAAGAAAAGAAAGGCAATCTTCCAGATGATTTATCTTGTTATGCTCCTTTAATTCACATGGAAACCATCAATCCAGTTTCTTTACTTTGCAGATTCGTTTTGAATGGTTCAATATTGTTGGAATAGTTATGTCAGACTATGCTCTAGTTCTCATATAGGTTGAGATGGATTCACTGAGGTTTCCCACATGGCTCATTTTCAAGATTAAAATCACCAGAACAGAACTTTTCAAACCATCCACATACTCTGCATTCATTAGCCATATCCTTTTCAAATATTTCAATGATATTTCAAGTTGTCTGTGATGCATTAGTTCCACTACAGAACTCATATTCAAAAATAACACAATACTGATCCATGATTTCACATAAATTGCTATAAAAAATCTGAATAATAATCACAAGCCAAAATGTGCATTTGAAAGAATGAGGATGTACCTTCACGATGAAAAAAAAAAGTGTCAAAGTGAAACAGAACAGATATCAGCTGTCAAATTTAGTACTTAAGGAAATAAGACATTTCATATTAATAACCTAATAATTTTTTGTGGCAAGTCTTGATACTGATTATTCCCCAGCTATAATTCAATTTAAAATCTTATAAATATTTTACCAAATAATTCAAATAGTACACATTAAGGCTAACTCAATTTATAAATGTTTTAAGTCCTCTTTTTTTCTTAGACCTATCCCAATGTCAAACACACAACAACTCAATAATATTGGTGAATAAATAAATTATATGCAATGCATATAAGATGGACAAGACCTTACTGGTGGTGGCAAGTAGAGTCAAGGGCTTCAGTGGTATTCTCATCAACATAACAGACTGATTTCCTTTCTGTGGCCCTTTCCCATGACATGTTTCCAACACAGCAGAATTTTACAGCTTTGTCAGATCTGTCACTTTTCTGCTCAAAATCCTTCTGTGGTTTCCCATTACACTCAGAATGATGGGCTCCCATTGCCTCTTTACCTTACCTCTCCTTGCTCACTTCCCCCTCCCTCTGCTTCTGCCTCACTGGCCTACTTCCAAGGTATTCTCCTTCCTCTCCCATTTAGATTCTATTTGCTTGAAATGTTCTTTTTTACTAAATACACATAGCTTTCTCTCTCTCACATTCCTTCAACCTTGCCTCACATTCACCAACATTTCTTAGCAACCACTTCTTACTGTGTTTTTCTCATTTATCATCATCTAATTACTATATAATTTACTTTTTCACCTTGCTTATTTCTTTCACCCCTCCCAAACTGGAATATAAGTTCTGTGGGGGCAAAGTTTGCTTCTTTTGTTCTTCTTGTATCCTCTGTCCATAGAAGAGCATATATAGTTAACACTTCAAACTATATGAATGAATAAATAAACATGGCAGTGGGAATGGTTAATAAATAATTCCTCATTCATTCAGCTAGTATTTACTGAGTATAAACTGTATGCCAGGAACTCTTCCAGGCAGTCAAGATACATTGGAAACCCAGACAAGTGAATTCTCTTTCTTCATGTAGCTGTCTTGAATAACTAAAGAAAAAATATAATTGTTGTTGTTTAATACATGCCCCCTGAAGAAACTTATGGAAGGGTAAAAGGCAAGAAATATGAAAAGATAAATCTCTTTATTGAGGTGACTTTTGATATGATGATGATGTTAACTGGTGATGGTGACAAAGATGTTAATAATAATGGTAGCAATGATCAGGAAGACAGTGATAATTGAGGTGCCCAAATAGCAAGTATAAAGTTGCTGGTCACTAAATGCATTTTTGTAAAATTTCTATTGCATAGTGCTGATTCCCCATAACAAATTGTCTCTTATACTTAATTTGTCAAATGCTTGAATGAAAGATTGTGTGAAAATGTGAGACTCTCACCATTAGTACTGCTCCTAGTTCCGTTACATTTTGTTCTTTCCCAAATTGTTTGTTTGCTCTTTTGAAAAATATCACTTATTAGGATCCATCCTAATGAATGGATCCACAATGAAATGAATTCATCCACAATGAATTTTAAATAAGGTTACAACCATCACTATTTCTCATTGAATAGAAAATTTCATAATTCTCAAGAGAAGTAAATAATACATTTTCATTTTAGTGAAGACTTTAACCTAAAACAAATTGGACATATCTAATCTCATTTCAAAAATTAATTAAGGTTTCCAAAAGAAGACCAACCAAAAAGGTTTCAAGTAATAATTTTCCTTGACAAGTTACTTTACAATTGTTTCCTTATAAATGTTTTAAAATTTTACTTCTTATGTTGTAATTATAATCCACCCCAAATTCATTCTGCTCTTAAGTATTGTTCGAATTTTCTATTGATTTTATATGGAAAACCAAGCCAGTTGGCCATGTGCTATTTATTGAATAGTCTATACTATCCTTTTTCTCCTTATATATACTGGCATCTCTGATAATGCTAAATTTTTGTGAATCTGTTTCAAGGTACTTGATTTCTATTATACCGGTCTGATTATCACTTCTTATGTCAATAGCATATTGCCCTAAATATTACATTATTATGTTAAAGTTTGACATCTGGTCTTAGAATTCCTTACTATTTTTCATCAACTTTTTCTTATTTTTTATTATTCCATATGAAAAATATAAGCTCCAGTTGGTCAATTTTAATGAAAAATTTTTGAGATTTCAATTAAAATTGTAACAAATATATGAGTTTTTAGGTAGGAGAGTATTTTATTCCTTAATACTGAGACTTCTCTTTCATAAATATTTATTTAGGCTTTCTTTTGTATTCTTAAAAAAACAAAAAAAACCTCCTAAGTTCTTTTCCCAGAAGTTTAATTACATTTTGTTAGAATTCTTCACAGAGTTTCTGGAGTTTTTCTTGCTATAGTAAAAGTATCTTTAATTTCCATTACATTTTATAATTGCTAAAATTTTTCTCTGAAGACATTAATCATTTTGTGTATTGATCTTTTAACTTGCTGAATATTCTTATCTTTTCTAATATTTTGAAGTCAATATTTTTTTAATCACATTGTCTGCCAGTAAAAGCCATTTTATCTTTTTGTACCTACTTTTTAAAAAATCTCGCGTTCAGTTTTTCTATTGTATTGTTCAGCGTTGATGGACGATATTGAACAGTAGGGGTGACAGCAGACATACTTAGCTTATTCTAGATTTTATTTTTTAACTTAATTTTTACTAAATCATAATTGTATACATTTATGGGGTACAATGTGATGATTTGATATACAACATGGATGCTTAAATAAAACTGATTAACATAACCATCACCTCACTTACCTATTTTTTGTGATTAAGACATTTTTAATATACTCTTAGTTATTTTGAAATGTGCCCTTGTATTGTATACATTAGGTGAGATATGAGCAAATACCCTCCCTCCTCTCCCCTTCTTCTTTCTGGACTATGTTTTATCATTCATATGAATGTGTAAATGTTTATATATTGGTTTCATAATAGCTTTGAGTACATTGGATAATTCTTTTTCCCCATTCTAGAGATACTTTACTAAGAAGAATATGTTCTAGCTCCATCAAGTAAACATAAAAGACATAAAGTCTCCAACATTTTTATGGCTGCATAGTATTCCATGGTATACATATAACACTATTTGTTAATTCATTCATGGATTGAGGGGCATTTGGGCTGCTTCCATGACTTGGAAATTATGAACAGGACAACAATAAACATTCTGGTACAAATGTTGTAAAATTATTTTTTGGGTCATCTGGGTAAATACCAAATAATGGTATTACAGGATCAACTCTTAGTTCCTTGAGAATTGTCCATACTTCTTTCCAAAAAGGCTATATTAGTTTGCAATTCCACCAGCAGTGTAGAAGTGTTCCCTTCTCTCCACATCCATGCCAACATCTGCAGTTTGGGGATTTTGTGATGTTGCCTAATCTTACTTGAGTTAGGTGATATCTCAAAGTGGTTTTGATTTGCATTTCTCTGATGATTAAAGATTATTAGCATTTCTACATATGTTTTTCCGTCAGTTGCCTGTCATCTTAAGAGAAGTTTCTGTTCAAGTCTCTTGCCCATTAAGTAATGGGGTTTGTTCTTTTCTTATTGATTAATTTGAGTTCTCTGTAGATTCTAGTTATCAGACTTTTGTTGGAATCTTAACTTGCAAAAATCTTCTCCCATTCTTAAGGATGTTTGTTTGCTTTACTTGCAGTGAGTTCCCTTAGCTGTGCAGAAGATTTTTAGCTTAATCAAATCCCAGTAATATATTTTTGGTGTTGCTTGATGCCATAAACTATTTTCCCAAGCCAATATTCTCAAGGGTTTTCTCTGCACTCTCTTCTAGTATTTCTACAGTTTCATATCTTAAGTTTAAAATTTTTTATCCAGTGAAAATCAATTTTTGTTAGTGGTGAAAGATGAGGGTCCAGTTTCAACCTTCTACAGGTTGCTAGCCAGTTCTCCCAGCACCATTTGTTAAATGATGTATTTTTTTGTTAGGCGTGTCAAAGATCAAGTGACCATATGTGACTGGGTTCATCTCCAGATTCTCTATTCTGTTCCATTATCTATATGTCTATTTTTGTGCTAGTATCATGCTGTTTTGATCACTACAGATTTGTAGTATAACCTGAAGTCAGACAATGTGGCGACTCCTGATTTTTTTTTTTTATTTCTAAGTAATGTATTAGCTATTCAAGGTTTTTTCTGGTTCCATATAAAATGAAGTACTATTTATTTCAAGTTTTTTACAGTATGACATTGGTGCTTTGGTAAAGATTGCATTAAATCTCTTAATCAAATTGTAACAATGTTGATTCTTCCCAGGCATGAGCATGGTATTTTTTTTCATTTGTTAACATCTTCAGCTATTTCTTTTCTCAGGGTTTAATAATTCTCTTTATAGAGCTCTTTCACATCCTTTGTTTGATAAATTCCCAGGTATTTCATCTTCTTTGGCACTTCTTTAAAAGGAATAGAATCCTTGACTATATTTCTGGCTTGACTATTGTTGGTATATATAAAAGCTACTGATTTGTAAGTATTGATTTTATATCCTGAGACACTGCTATATTCCCTGATCACTTCGAAGAGCTTTGTAGTTGAGTCCCTGGGATTTTCCAGGTATAAGGCAATGTCATCTGTGATGAGTGAGAATATGACCTCCTCTGTGTCCCATTTGAATACTCTTGATCCCCTTTTCTCACCTGATCGCAATGGCTAGGACTTACATTATTATGTTGAATAGCAGTGGTGACAATGGGCATCTTTGTCTAGTTCCAGATCTGAATGGAAATGTTTTCAATTTTCCTCCACTAAATATGATATTGGCTGTTGGTTTGCTGTAGATGGCCTCTATCAGTTTAAGAAATGTTCCGTCTAAGCCTATTTTCTTATGTGTTCTAATCATGAAAGGATGCTGGGTATTATCAAAAGCTTTTCTGCTCAATTGATAGAATCACATGGTCTTTGTTTTTTTATTTACCTGGTGTATTATATTTATACATTTACATATGTTGAACTAACCTTGTAACTCTGGGATAAAACCAACTCAATCATTTTGTATATATTTTTTGATATATTATTGAGTTCTGTTTGCTAGGATCTTATTGAATATTTTTGCATCAATATTCATTAATATTGATCTATCATTTTCTTTCTTTGTTGGGTCCTTTTGTGATTTGCAGATCAAGGTGATATTTGCTTCATAAAATGTGTTAGGGAGGATTCCTTCTTTTTCTAAGTTTTGGGAAAGGTTATGTAATATACATACTAGTTCCCTTTGAAGGTTTGGTAGAATTCTGATGTGAAGACATATGGTCCTTTTTTTGGAGATTTTGTATAGTTGATGCTATTTCAGTCTTTGATATAGATATATTCAAAATTATTTACTTATGTATTTATTTGTTTATTTTGCAGTTTTTGGCCGGGGCTGATTTTGAACCCACCACCTCTAGCATATGGGGCCGGTGCCCTACTCACTGAGCCACAGGCACCCATATTCAAAATTTTTAATTCTTTCTGGTTGAGTCTAGGAAGGTGGCATGCTTCCAGGTATGGTCCATTTCCTCCAGATTTTCATATTTCTGAGAATAGAGATTTTTTGAGTAATAATTGAGGATTTTATTTTAATTTCTGTGGTATCTATTATTTTTTCTTTATCACCTGTGATTGACATTATTAGAAATTTTATTTTCGTTGATCTTCTGGATGAGTCTTTGTTTTTAATTTTATTTAATTCTGCTCTAATTTTGGTTATTTCTTTTCTTCTTCTGGCTTTGGGGTTGGATTGTTCTTTCTTTTCCAGTTGCTTGAGAAGACCCTTTAGGTTGCTCACTTTCTCTCTTTCTGTTTCCTCGATGAAGGCTTCTCATGCTATAAATTTCCCTCTTTGAACTGCCTTAGCCATATCCCACAGGTTTTAATAATTTGTGTCTTCATTATTTTTTTGTTCCAAAAATTTGGATATTTCCTTCTTAATCTTATCTTTGGCCAAACTATCATTCAGCCTAATGTTACTTAGTT
The DNA here is from genome assembly GCA_963573935.1 of Arctocebus calabarensis. Lineage (NCBI taxonomy): Eukaryota > Metazoa > Chordata > Mammalia > Primates > Lorisidae > Arctocebus > Arctocebus calabarensis. The sequence continues at coordinate 12,599 of CAUYON010154438.1, forward strand.
TTCATGGCTTTGCATATAAAGATTTCCACTGCTGTTGAGTTCAACTTTTATTCTGTGATGGTCTAAGAAAATACAAGGAATAATTCCTATTCTTTTAAATTTGCTGAAGTTAGACTTGTGTCCTAAGATATGCTCAATTTTGGAGGATTATCCTGGGTCTAATGAGAAGAATGTGTATTCAGTTTTATTAGGATAAAATGTTCTGTAGATGTCTCTTAAGTCCATTTGTTCTACGGTCAAGGTTAAGTCCATTATTTCTCTGTGTAGCTTCTTCTTGGATGATATATCCAGAGCTGATAAAGGGGTGTTAAAATCTTCAACTTTTATACTATCAAACTATCTACTATCTGAATTTCTGTATATCTTGAAATGCAGGAAGATATTGAATTGTTCGTATCCATTAGGGTTTGCTTTATAAATTGAGGAGCATTCAGGTAGAGTGCATAAATGGTAATTATTGAAATTTCTTCATGTTGAATGTTTCCCTTTACAAATATGTAGTGTCCATCCTTGTCTTTCTTAATCTTTGTTGATTTCAATTCTATTGTGTCTGTAAATAAGATTGCAACTCCTGTTTTTTTCTGTTTTCCATTTGTCTGTATTGTAGATCTCCATCCTTTCACCCAGAGTCTTTTTTTTATCCTTTGAGGTAAGATGAGTCTCTTTAAGCAACAGAAATCTGGCCTGAGTTTTTGTATCCAGTCAGCCATCCTATACCTCTTTAGAGATCAATTTAAGCCATTCACATTAATTGAGATAATTGATAAGGATGGTAGTGTTTTGGCTGTAATGTTTTCCAAAGTTCCTGTGCATATTTTTAATCTTTTCACTTTGGTGGAAGTTAGGTTTTGTTCGCTAAATTCTGAGTGAGTTTACTTTGGTGGTTGACAATTGTGCTGGTCATTATGGAAAATGGCTCTGAGTGGTTCCTGGAGAGTTGTTTTAGTTATGGCAAATTTTCTCAACATGTGTATGTCAGAAAAGTATTTGATTTATCCATCACAAATGCAACTCAGTTTATCTGAATATAGAATCCTAGGCTGATAGTTGTATTATTTTAGAAGATCAAAGATCAATGACCATCATCTTCTGGCTGGAAAATTTCAGCTGAAATGTTTGAAGTTATTCTAATATTTCTTCCTTTGTAAGTAATGCTTTTCTTATATCTGGCCACCTGCAAGATTTTCTCCTTCATGTTAACTTTGGCAAAGTTAATTACCATGTGTCTAGGAGATGTTTTATTTGGATTGAGTCTTGGTGGGGTTCTGAAACTATCTGCTATCTGAATTTCTGTATCTCTTGCTATACTTGGGAAATTCTCCTCCATAATATTTTGCAGTAGAGCATCTGTGCCTTTAGGACTATCCTCTTTTTTTTTTTTTTGCTTGAAGTTTTTGTTTTTGTTTTTAATTAAATCATAGCTGTGTATGTTAGTGCAATCATGGGGTACAAGGTGCTGGCTTCATATACAATCTGAAATATTTTCATCCAACATTCAACATAACCTTCATGTGCATGAAAACATTTGTATTCTGCACATGGAATATTATGCAGCCTTAAAGAAAGATGCAGACATTACCTCTTTTATGTTTATGTGGATGGAGTTGGAATACATTCTTCTTAGCAAAGTATCACAAGAATGGAAGAAAAAGTATCCAATGTATTCAGCCCTGCTATGAAGTGGATTTATAGCTTTCATTTGAAGGCTTTAACCCAACTATAGTACAAGAATATGGGGAAAGGGACAAGGGAGGGGAGGAGAGGGGAAGAGTGGGTGGAGAGAGGGTAAACAGTGGGATCACACTTATGGTGCATCTCAGGAGGACTTCCTCTTCTACAGGAATTCCTATAAGTCAGATGTTTGATCTTTTGGAATGATTCCACAACTTTCTAAGGGAATGGTCTGTTCTTGTTTTCCATTTTTCTCCCTCTTTGCATGCTTGGGATCATTGAAAAGCCTTGTCTTCAATTTCTTAGATCCTTTCTTCTACCTGCTGAACTCTATAACTGAAGGATTCTACCATATTCTGAATCTCCTTGAATAACTTTTTCACTTCCTTGAGCTCTGTTGTATCTTTTCTCATTGTGTTTATATCTTTGGTGACATTGTCTTTGAATTCATTAATTTCTTGAGACAATTTTTAAACTACTGTTTGGATTTCTATTTCCATCTTTTCTTCCATTCTATTAATCTTACTTGCAATCCATATTCTCAATTTTATTTCAGACAATTCAGCCATTTGTCTATGAATGTCATCTTCTATTGTACCTCCTTTGTGTTCCCTGGGGGAATGATCTACTCTGATTATTCATGTTGCCAGAGTTCATCCTCTGGTTCTGCCCCATGAGTATTTTCCACAATTTAAATGAAAACTGGTAGGGGAGATTGGATTGGGGGCCCTAGGGAGTGAAGTTAACCATCCCTTTACCAATGAGCTGAGGCTTATGATTGTGGCTTTTCTCCTATAGCCTTACAAAGGTCCCTTTCAGAGCTTCAGCCAGAGACTCTGAGGACTTGCTTGGTATAATAGCATAAGCTGGTTCTGTCATGAAGTCAGCTAGCTTGTACTCAATCCTAATGAGTCACAGTATTAGGCTAAAATCTCAGCTAGGGAGAGATACAAGCAACTATAGCACCTATCCCCCTATCAGGGACAGCTGGAGAAGTAGAATCAGTCCTTTTCCACTACAAAATGACCACTGCTCAACCTCAGAGGGTCCCCAGGTGGATAGCCCAGGTCAAGAGTTCTAATCAGATTGTCCCAGGAAGTGCAATCACTGCTCAGGTAATGTTCAAAGGGTCTCTTGTAGTCCAATAGAAGGATTCCATAGGCAGTTCCATCCTGAAAACCCAAGGGAATGGAGCCTGGACCACTCTGATGAGCCACTGAGTCAGAAAAGATTGCCTGCTGTGTACCATTGTGGCACATCCCTCTCTCACAAGTCCCTCTCTCCCCATACCCCCTGATTCCACTAGAGTCACTATTTCTGTGTTGCTGTCGAGGAGCCCACACAATGCCCAGGCCTCTCAGGGAATTGCCATTCACTCTAGATTCTGCAAGGGGCCAACCTTCAGACCACCAAGTGAGTGAAGAAAGGTGGACTATGAGTTCAGAATTACAGGGAAAATGTTTGTTCAATTTTATGTCAGGAAGGAGGATGCCTAAGCTCACAAGTGGGTCCTCCCTGAAGAAGGAGGCCCAATGTTTAGCAGCTCTTTCCCATGGGGTCAAATGAGAGATCTTTGTTCTCTCCTCACTTGCAAAGAGCCCACAGTGAGCCTCCTTCTTGGGGGAAGGGGTCTCTAAACCTCTTGACAATGGACTTTGTACCTGGAATTTGTTTTCTTGGATCCATTTTCTTGGAGTCATAGTTTGCCTCAGTAGAGATGATGTGAACTTGTTTATGTTCTTTCTTAGCTCAGCTCCCCACTTTCAGCTTCACTGAGTCCACTTCTGTCCAGTATGTCTCCCTCTGAACAGGCGCCTCTGGCAAAAGCTGCCTTTAGTCAGTCATTTTCCTTCCTCTCTCCCATATCTATTCTGTTTCCTTCTTTCAGATTTTAAAGGGAATGTTTATAGTATTCCATTACTAGAGAAGCCATGTGACATACAATAGGTTACTAATGCAGGCTGTGGCATCAAGTAGTTTTGAATTTAGGCTCTTTCACTTAAAAATTATGATTTGGGGGCAGATTACTTAACATTTCTATATTCTTGATTTTTCATCTGTAAAATGAAGATAATATTTGTATTAAAAAATGTGAAAAATAAATGTGCATTTGGTCATAGATTTATGTATGTGCATGTGTGTATATGCATACATATAAGTGATCTTCAAAAATTTGAAAGAAAGTGTGTATTATAAAAGAACTATGCATGGATTTAAAAATTTCTTGCACCAAAACAAACTCATCTTAACTTGCTTTAACATGTATAAACAAGATCTGTCCTTATACTATCATTTCTGCTAGGTTCTGACTGCATTACACTCCTACTATGGCATAACTCTATAATTTCTGTTTCCTTCCTACTTAAAGGAAGCAATGGCTTTCTCAGTCTAATGTCAAGGTCTCATTGCTTTTCCGCTAGGAGGCAAGGACACCTTCAAAATGTGATTATCTCCTTCCAAAATTCTTGGCAAGTCTGTTAAACAAGAAAGAAAACCACTCTGTCCAGAGAAAAAAATGGCCCCTGAGATTAACCTTGTACATTTTAATCCCGCCTATTGGCAATGGTTTCTAAGGAATTGGGGATACCTCATTTATTCTTCTTGTACCTCTATTTAATAATATTGACTTACCTGACTGCAATGTCATGAAGATTAAGTAATGTTGAATTGAAAAACACTTGGGAACTATAAGGATAAATGTAAAGGTTGAAAAAGGATGACCCTTCTTGACTAGAGAGGGAAATTCAGGTCTTGATTAATTCACATTGCTATGTAACCACATATCATTCTCAAAGGATTTTTCTTGTAAGAAACAGACTGTTCATTACATTTTAAGCAACAGAAAGTCACTTTTCAAGGTGATACTGATATATCTTTTGTGATTTCTAATTATCTATATTTCAGTCACTATATTAATACTATGAAACAATGTTTCCACTCTTACACAATCTTTTTTTTTTTGTACAGTATTTCATAGAGGAAGAACTTCCAGAATTTACCATGGTCCTAATATATTAGAGCTTCTAAAGCCATCAATAGGCTCTATGTTTAAAGTAACCAAAATGTCTCCTGTGTTTGAAATCTATGGCTATTATAACATTTATGGAGGAGAATGGGTCATTGTAATTCATTTCAAATCCTAATTTACATGGCTTAAAATTGTTTACCTTCAATAGTATACAGATTGGGCCATCAAGATCCTGTCCAGATAGTGGAAGATATTCTTTTGTTATTTCATTTTATGTGGAGTTTGTTGATTTTTCATTCTGTGCCCTTTTTAAATGCTGTTATTGCACTACAACTCTGAGGTTAATTTTTATTTGCTTACTTATTTTATTTGCTAATTTATGCAATTGTATTATCAGCATATTTCTTTCAAGGACTTTAGACTCAGGACATTAAGGAGAAAACTAGTGGCTCTAGCTGAAATTCTGATATTCCAATCGCCAGACCAGAGATGTCTGTGATGTTTACTCTTTGGAATATAAGGCTGTGCAACATTGAACTTGGCACATAATGGTAACGGTGGGATGGATTTGTGGACTCTGAGAGGCTTGGTTACTTTCCTCCTCATTTTTTTTTTTTTTTTTTGTCCAGAGTGGAACTCTGTTTTGTGGGGTTGTGTAAATTGGTTGGGGGTTTACAAAGGTTATGTTTGGGGGGGGGGGGGTGGGGGGGCATGGGTGGTAGAGAAGCCAGAGGCCCTCCTGAAACCTGAAGATGAGGGGAGACGAACGGGCCCCCTCTGTGAGGAGGCTTCCGCCCCCACCCCCACCCCGCGCCCTACACACACACACACACACGCACACACACACGCCCCAGGGCGCGGATGATCCGACCCACTCGGAGCCGGTCATTTAACAGTCCCCTTGGGGCCGGGCCACAAAGAGCACAACAAAAAGGAAGGTTGCCAGCTCCCACGGCTGCGGCAGGGGCGGCTCTCAAAGGGTTGGG
>CAUYON010154439.1:0-15540 GCA_963573935.1 Arctocebus calabarensis
ATGTCTTTATATAGTGATCAAGGAAATGCCATGAAGGATATCTATAACAGTATGATCAAAATATTTCTGAATGTATATGAATCGTGCCCTGTGATTGCACCAATGTACATAATTATGATTCAATAAAATTATTAAAAAAAATTATCTTTGAAAAAGCAAAAAAAAAAAAATACTAGAAGAAAGTGCAGGGAAAACACTTGAAGAAATCAGCCTGAGGGAATACTTTATGAGAAGGACTCCCTAAGGCAATTGAAGCAACACCCAAATATACTACTGGGACCTGATCAGAATAAAAAGCTTCTGCACAGCCAAGAACACAGTAAGTAAAGCAAGTAGACAGCCCTCAGAATGGGAGAAGATATTTGCAGGTTATGTCTCAGATAAAGGTTTAATAACCAGAATTCACAGAGAACTCAAATGTATTAGCAAGAAAAGAAAAGTGATCCCATCTCAGGGTGAGCAAGGGACTTGAAGAGAAACTTCTCTGAAGAAGACAGGTACATATGAAAAAATGCTCATCATCCTTAATCATCAGAGAAATGCAAATCAAAATTATTGAGATATCATCTAACCCCAGTAAGATTAGAACACATCACAAAATTCCAAAACCAGAGATGCTGGCATGGATGTGGAGAAAAAAGGAACAATTCTACACTGCTGGTGGGAATGCAAACCGATACAGTCCTTTTGGAAAGATGTTTGGAGAACACTTAGAGATGTAAAAATAGACCTGCCATTTGATCCTACAATTCCTCTACTAGGTATATATCCAGAAGACCAAAAATCACCTTACAACCAAGATATTTGTACCAGAACATTTATTGCAGCCAATTCACAAATGCTAAGTCATGGAAGAAGGCCAAGTGGCCATCAACCCATGAATAATAAATTGTGGTATATGTACACCATGGAATATTATTCAGCCTTGGAGAAAGATGGAGACTTTGCCTCTTTCATGTTTGCATGGATGGAGCTGAAACATATTCTTCTTAGCAAAGTATCTCAAGAATGGAAGCAAAGTACTCATCCTTACTATAAATGTATGAGCAATGTACTCATCCTTACTATAAAACCAATTTAAAGCTTTCATATGAAAGCTATAACCCAAGTATAGCCCAAGAATATGGGGAAAGGGGAGAGGAAGGGCAGTAGAGAAGATTAGTGGAGGGAGGGTAATTGGTGGGACCACACCTATGGTGCATCTGACAAGGGTACATGTGAAATTTACTAAATGGAGAATATAAATATCTTAACACAATAACTAAAAATTCGTCAAGGCTATGTTAACCAGTTTGATGAAAATATTGGAAATTGTATGTAAAACCAGCACATTGTACCCCATAATTGCATTAATGTACACAGCTATGATTTAATAAAAAGAAAAAAAAGAAAGTGAGAATTATGTCTCTACATATACATCATTGAAAAAAATTAGCTGTGTACTGAACAAATCAATTAACACCTTTAATCTTTTCATTATTTATGAGCTTATAAACCTTTATAATGCTGAGAACCAGCTATAACTGCTTTTAAATCATTGCCTATAAATCTCAACATCTGGGTTATTAGTTGCCATGGCATAGTTTTCACTCTCTTCTTTCCAGAAAATGAATAATATTTTCCTGATTTTTAAATTTTGAACTGTGTTGTGCATGAGTGATTTTTTGCAGAGATTCTGGATTATTTTATATTCTTGCATTGATTGTTGATTTTTGTTATTGCTTTAGTGAATAATTTTACTTGCCTCAAACTAAAACCCTGTGAGGCAGCAACTCAACTATTATTAGTCAGTTCTTTTATTGGCTGTTGGGCTGTTTGCAATCTTCCCTGTGAATATATGTTTCAAGGATCAGTTAGAGATTTGCATGGATTGTATACACAGACTGTGTTCCTTATCTTCTGTGGCTCCTTCATTTCCAGGACTTTCCTCACTCTTCATAAAGGCTGTGGTTGCCTCCACTTTTGTCTTTTTGTTACTTGTTACTCATGTAAGAAAGACCAAAGATTTTTATAGAAATTTTAGCTGCCCCATTTATGCTAACTGTATCAAAAAATGGGATACAAGCAACAAAAAATAGGAAACTCATGCGATGTCTAAATGTCAGCATCTCTTCAGAGTGCCTACTTTTTTTTACCTCTCAGAACCTTGAATTTTCTAGAGTTTACAATTTTATCTGCAGGTGAGATTCTTTTATATTATACATGATAGAATTTAGGTTCAAAAAGGTAATATGACTTGTCTAAGACCAAAGATCTATTTTGTTCACCATATAAAGCAATAGAACCATATGAATATTAACTTTCCTGAGTCTAATCCAACATATATTTTAACCCAAACAACTGTCTTCTTAGTCAGTGTAGCCCACTGTTAGTGGCTTCTCTCAGTTTAAGTCTACACTTAAAAAACAATTTAAATTTGCCCCCAACAAGGTACAACTGCATGCAAGATTCTTCTTTTTGTTACTGAAGCTTAATTTAAAGTTTATTCAGGAACTACAATAGTAGTTTCCAAACACCTAAACAACATACCAGGGGCCTGTGGTATGAAATTGTAATAATATTAGATGATAAACCCAAAGAGCACCAATAATGAAACAATTATATATTCACTTCTGAAATTTTGAATGTACTCACCTTGAAATCTAAAATGCTAGAAATAAATACATGTTATCATCGTAAATAACTTTATAAGTTTTATTTCTTTTTTATAAATTTAAATATTGGATTACATAATCATTTTGACTCTTGTAGTCCAATGATTTCATCCACAAAGACACTAACATTTGGATTATCAATATCTATTCATATCTCAGGTCTACACATGACAAAGAAAAAGAGATTGCAAAACAGAAAGTTTGTGAATCTATTGAAAGGAATACTAAGCCTTTAGGATGACCATTGAACAGTATTCTCCATAATTTTCCTTTGTTTTCAAAATGCTATTGCACAAGGTACAGATCAAATTCTTCTGATTGGAGGTTGATTGGTTTTGTGGGTATTTAACTCTCCAATGTTTTTTATGGGGACATGGCTGTTGTGATTCTTCCTCTTTGACTCATTTTTTATATTCTCTAAGTATCTAGTCTTCAAGTGCACATTAGTTATTGGTAAAAACTAAGAGCCATGCTAAGAAGAATTTACCAAACCCTAGGATTAGACTGTTCATTGTATAATTTATAGCCATGTACTTAGAGGAATATAGTGTATTTTCCCATGTATAATGCACACCCATGTTTTGGACCCAAACTTTTGGAAAAAAAATGCTTTTATTTAATTATTTAATTAAAATTATTATTTTTTTATATTTAGGTACATGGATTTTTTGTATTTTAAGGAATCTTGGCATTTATTTTTAATGCATTATAGTACCATAAAGATAATTTAACAAATAATTATAGAACACAAAATAGATACAGGTCTAAAAACATTTACATATCAGTAACAAATAGCACTATCCATCAAAACTTAGACAAAAAGTGTGCACAATACATGGAAAATTATGGTAGAATGCCCCCAGAATTTGTAAACAATGGCATCCCTCTGAGAGTCAAATTATAAACTCAATACTTAGTAGATGAGTCAGGTTGTTCTCAGGAAGAGAAAAAACTAGGGTATATTCTGCAAAAGACACAGTTTTTTGAAACAAATCCAGCATTATGGTAAGCACTATTATTGAAGGCGTATTATGTGCTTGGAACTTTGGATATATTATTCTCAAAACAACCTACTGAATTAGAGGGCACTGTTATCTCCATTTTGCAGATGAAAAAACTTAAGCTCAAGGAGGACTTGTCATTTGTCCAAGGTCATTTGTCTGGTCAACATCAAAGCCAGGAATCAAATTTCACTTGGTCTATTTCTAAGCCCACACACACCTTTCTGGTTGTTATAAGGACTCTCTGAAACCCATAGCCAAAAGGAATGTGACAACAGGGAGTGGTTTCTATGAACCCATGAAAAGAAGAGCTAAAGGGACCAGAGAGGGTTTATTCGGCTTTTCCAAGGCCTCAGTATCACTCGTTTACTCAGTATTCTTTGCACTGATCCTTTGCCTTCTAACTCAGAACATCCAGACTGGATGCCAAGCCCTCTGCCACATCCTAGGCAAAACCACTAAGTCCTGAACATTCTTACTTCAGAAGAATCAGCTTCATCCTGTAATTTCTTCCAGTCTTAGAGTCTGTTTCCTAGAACATTGCTTATCATCTCTGGCATATTTTTTCATTGTTTTTCAGGAACTGCTGCCAGATTCTGCCCCTTTTATCTTAACCTTAGCTCCCATTCACAGTTCTCTTTCTAAGTCATGCACTTCTAATCACTGTAGAAAATAAATCAGTCTGACCCAGGCCTACCCAGACCAACTCCTGAGACTATGCTTGCAATGTTAAATCTATGCTGCTGATGCATCTTTCTTAAGCATCAATCTCATCTTGACCTCTAGACCCATCTCCTCATCTGTAAAACAAGATGGCTGAACTAAATGATCTCTAAGATCCCTTTGCTATAAAATTATATAAATTCCTCTCATGTATAAATGTGCATCTTATTGCAATATTCTCTAAAGAGTGGAGCAAAGCACCAAACTACACTCTTTTAGTATGCTTTCTTTGAAAAAAGTTTTACAGAAATAAAACACTTTTTACTCAAGGTGTCAGCTACTAAAAATCTGGCACAAATAATTTTAATATAGATTATTTAATCACAGAAGTACTTTGAAGTAACCTTGTCATCCCCATTCCATTTGCTTAGTTATAATTTACATCCTTTGTACAAGGAGAGAGAAGTGTTTTTCTCTGAAGATGTTTCTGAGTTTAGTGGACCCGTGGGAAATGCAGAATTCCTTGCGAAATGCAAATACTATTCAATTTTGTTTCCATTTTTAAGGGTACTTTAGTGACAGACTACTCCAAAATCTTGCTGTTGTGGCATTTTATTTCAAGGAATAATGACTACAGGATGATAATTTCAGACAAATGATGAAAATATGATGTCAAAGTTCCATAGAAGCAGTCCGTCCTTCCTTGGGGCATTCAAATTACTCCACACTGTCCTCTCCCTTCAACTAAGTTTGTTCTCTGGGAACAGTGCACTGCTGGATAGGCATAGACTTCTTCCACTTGGCCCAGAAAACGGTTTACCATCATCTGATGCATACATTTCAAATAGCTCATTTTTTTATAACTTATTTTATACTCATGCCAGCATTCTTCTTGAATTGTATTACCGCATATGATTAAGTCATAGCATGGACCAAAAACCAACTAGTCAATCTAATTAATGGCCCTGTTTCTGTATATAGTAGAAAAACCCAATCCTAGTTCATACACACACAAAATATATGTATGTATATAAAGAATTATTTTAAGTCATTTCACATACCATTTCCCAAATAAATTTACTGAAAGTCATCTCATATAATTCAATTTTTGAACATAGTCTTTAGGTATCATCATCTCTACTCTCTATATTATGCATCAGAAATTAAATTTTAGAGAAATGTGACATTAGTATTCAAGTCCTAAGCTATGAAATTAAAAAATATTACATGTAAAAAGTATAGTATTTTGTCTTGAAAATGAGGAAATTACTAAGTCAGTTTTCAAAATTGTTTTTCCCTTCTCAAAATACTACATAATGTTCTGACACTTGGCTGAATGCGTGATTAGCTTTATTTCATTGGCCCCCTTTCTTTTGTTCGATTATTTTTTCTGGCCCATCCTTTTTCCTTATCTCACCCTCATTCCCTTACCTCTCATTGCCCTTTGTCCAATCTTTAGCCTTGTAATTCTATTTGATTATGCTAAAATATCATCTTTTTTCTCAAGTTTCTCTAGCCAAAAGCAAATAATTTCCATGAACTCGGTCTTCCTTGCTCTTTGGTATTTACCATTTCCTGATGGTTTAGCTACTCTCATCATGTTTTGACATTCTTTGTCCCCTCTAATTAGACTATAAACTACTTCTGACAGTCCCACTTCACATCTCCCATAACACAAATCACAATGTTTGTGTCTCTGATGGGTATCTAGAAAAACTTATGTGTGTGAAGGCTTGGATACTGAAAGGGGGACTTATTCTACGTTTTATTAATTACAACTACATCTATCAATCATATCAGGTGCTAAGATCTAAGACCTTAAAACAAAATGAAAAGACCTATTCTTTAGGCTCACTGAATGAAGAGGAACAATTCTTAGACCCAAAAGAAAATATTCATATTGCTTGTATGAAATCTTCTAGGATGTGCCTAACCTTGTCCCATCCCACTCAGTCTGATTACATCAGAAGGTCTCACTCAATATTAGTTTATTTCATCTAATGCATATCCATATTAAGCAGGAAGCAACTGCATTGAGAAACAACCTTGCTAATATTAGGAATTAAAATATAATGATAATCAGGTTTTTAAGGTTAAGACAACATAAATATTTTGCTAATTTTACTGGTTCACATCTCCAAATTTATAAATAAACCTGGCTTTGTTTCTCTTTTCTCATTTTCTAAGACACATTAACCTCAAATGATACCTGAGAGAATTTCTCAGAGAGCCTACTACAAAGTATGTGCTCAGTAATATGTAGTCACTTATTGATTTATGCTGTTTTTCACATTGTTACACATGCATTCAGTAATCCTACTATAATCACTTAGGGTAAACCAGAATGAGTTACTGACTTCATAGTCTAAAAAATAGGAAAGGGAGTAAATGAATAATAGAAAACTCAAACTAGTAATAAGCCTTTAAACAGTTAAACATCACTTCTATTTTTTTTATTAAACTTTGTCAAGAACAATTGACATAAAACTGCATATATTTAAAGTATACAATTTGATAAGTTTTGATATATGTATACAAGTCTGTAAAACTATCACCACAATCAAGATGACACATTCTTGTCAATTTTCCTCCTGCCTCTTCATAAGTCCTTCCTTCCATCCTTTTGTATCCCACTCATCCCCACAAGCAACCAGTGTTCTAATTTCTAACCATATAAATTATTATCTATTTTCTGAACTTTGAAATAAATTAAGTTATGCAGTATATATTCTGTCATCTTTCACTCAGCATAATAATTTGGATATTCATTAGTGTCATAGCATATATCAGCCCATTTTTTCTTATTGAAAAGTAATATTCCATTGGTTGGATATACCCAAATTATTTATTTATTTATTTATTTATTCATTTATTTATTTATTTATTTATTTATTAATAGACTGTTCTGTTCTTCTCAGTTTGGGGCAGTTACGAACAAAGCTATTAATATTTATGAATTAACTTTATGTGGAAATATGCTTTCATTTCACTTGGAAAATACCTAGAAATAGAATGGCTAGCTTATGTGATTCACTTTTAGAACTACCAAATGTTTTTAAAATGATTATACCATTTACAAACCCATCAGTAGTTTATGACAATTATAGATGCTCTCATGGGTAAGGATTTCTAATTTTGGCCATTCTAGTAAGAGTATACTGGTAGTTCTTTTAGTTCTAATTTGAATTTCTCTAATGAATAATAATGCTGAGCAACTTTTCATGTGCTTATAGACCATCTGTATATCTTTTTTGATGAAGTGTCTGAGCAACTCTTCTGCTCGTTTTAAGGCTGGCTTCTTGTTTGTGTTTCTAGAGAGTTGTAAACGTTTTTTATATATTCTAGATATAGATCTTTAGTTAAATTCATGTTTTGCAAATATGTTTTTCCAGTCTGTAAACTGCTTTTCATTTTCTTGTCAATGTCATTATGGGTCTATATTTGAACACTCTAGTCTGTTCAAAAGAACTATCACCAATATTTATACTGTAGTCTTGATAACTGTGGTTTTATAATGAGTTTTGAAATCAGGTATTATAACTTCCTCAAATTTGGTCCTCTCTTTCAGAGTTATTTTGGCTATTTAGGCTCTTTTCCTTTTGATACAATTAGGTTTGTCAATTTCTACCCCCAAAAAGGCTGAATGAATTTTTATTGAAATTGCATTGACTACCCAGGGCAACATAGTCAGACTCTGTCTCAAAAGAAAAAAAAATTAAAAAAGAAAGAAAGAAATTGCATTGAGTAGGCAGACTAATTTGAAGAAAATTGCTATCTCAACAATATTGTTGATTGCTACTCATGAATACAGTCTATCTTTTTAAATTTCTTTGAGCAGTATTTGGTAGTTTACAGTACATAAATCTTGCTCATTATTTGACAAATTTATCCCTAAATATTTCATATATTTTATGCTGTCACAAACAGTATTTTATTTTTTATTTCAATGTCTAATTATCCATTGCCAGAATTTAGAAATGTAATTAGTTTATATGTAAATCTTATATCCTACAACTATTCTAAATGCATTTATTAGTTCTAGAGTCCCTAGGAGTTTCTATATAGATAATCAGGTGATCTGTGAATAAAAACAAATTTGTACATGTTGTTCTACTCTAGAAACTTTAAACATTTTTTTCCTTTCCTTATTGATTAGCTAGAAGTTGAGAAAAGTGTTGAACAGAAGCAGTGAGATGAAGGCAGACAATTTAGTCTTATTCCTGATCTTAGGAAACAATATTTTATCTTATAGCATTAAGTAGGATGGTAGAAGAAGGTTTTGTCCAGATGCTCTGTATCAAGTTGGGGAAATTTTTTTCTGTTTCTGCTTTCCTAAGAGCTTACATTTATTTATTCATTTATTTATATTTATATTTATTTTTGAGACAGAATCCCTTTTTGTCACCCTCTGTAGAGTGGGCTGATGTCATAGCTCACAACAACCTCAAACTCTTCGACTCAAATGATCCTCTTGCCTCAGCCTGGAGTAGCTGGGACTACAAGTGCCTGCCACAACGCCCAGCTCTTTTTAGAGCCAGGGTCTTGCTCTTGCTCAGGCTGGACTCAAAGTCCTGAGCTCCAGCAATCTACCTGCCATGGGCTCCCAGAGTGCTAGGATTACAGGTTGAGCCATCACACCTGGCTCCTAAAAGCTTTTATAAGGGAGAGTATTAAATTTTGTCCAACATTTTTATATCCTATTTAAATGATTATCTTTTTTAATTTTATAGTCCATTAACATGGTAAATTTTATCAATTTGTTTTCATAGAGTTTATTTTTAGAACAGTATCAGAGATACAGAAAAACTGAGAAGGTAGTGGAGTGTCCATTCACCCCACTTTCAGTTTTCTGTTATTAATAACTGACATTAGTATACTTTGTTACCAGTAACAACTAAGGCCTGTACTTTTACCTAATGTCCTTTTCTCTGGTCCCTATTTAGGGTACCATATTATGAAAAGTTGTCATGACTCTTTAAGCTTCTCTTGGCTGTGGCACTTTCTCTGACCTCCTTTTTTGTGTGTTTTGTTTTGTTTTTGATGACCCTGACAGCTTTGAGAAGTACTGCTAAGTCAGATGTTTTGTAGGATGCCCCCTACTGGACTTTATCTAATAATTTATCTAACAATTTTTCTCATAATAAGACATGGATTATTGAGAGGAAGAACAACAGTGGAAATGTGCCATTTTTCAACATGACATATAATGGATATGTAAATATCAATATAACTTATTACTGTTGGTCCCAAACTTGATCATCTGGTTCAGAGAGAGTCTGTTAGGTTTCTTTTCTCTAAAGTTTCTCTTTTTTCCCCTTTTCTTACTGTACTTTTTTGGAAGTAAGTCACAGTGCACAGACCACACTGTAGTGGGGAGTTATGTTTCACCTCCTTGAGGATAGAATCTTTACATAAATTATTTGCAATGTTTCTGAAAAGAAATTTGTCTGTTCTCTATTTATCTACTTAATAATTTCTTTTTGTCAGTATAGACTCATGATATTTATTTAATTCTTTGGCTTATAATCCCATACTACTTTTACTTTGTTGCTTAGATTGTTCCATCTTGGCCATGAGAGACTTTGGCTCCTCTCTCTCTTTAACTCACCCCCATCACTGTTTATCTTTGGCTTTTAGGTTTTTAGGGGGGGGTTGTTTTTCTTTTTGGTTTTTGAGGACTTCTTCACTTTCTGGCACCACAAATACTCCAGGCTTATCTTATATATTTCCTATCTAAATACTTGAATAAACTATTTCTCCAAGAGTGCTGACTCTTTGTATTGGACACTAGTATTAGAAACCAAGATCCGGTGCCAAGTGTGCTTGTTACCGATAAAGAATCTTTGCTTCTGGTCTCTCTCAATTGAGAGAGCAAGAAACATACATTGGGTATCCCAATATGTTACACACATATCTATATCACGTGTGTGTAAACTAGCCGTGAGTTCACACTATTGCCTCCAACTCTAACCCACTACCACATGGATCGTTCTGGATTTCTCTTCTTTGCTTACCTGTAACCTTTCACTCCAACAGTGAGAAATCTGCTCCCTGCCTTCCATTAATCATGTATGTAATGCCCAGTTCCAATCTTTATGTTTAGTGGTGTCCAATTTGTTAAGCTCCACCACTGTGGGAAATAACTATAGACTAAGCACAGCGCTCACACACAGTTGTTTGTCTGTTTGCATTTGATTTTATAGACTCCACTCATTTCCAAAGTCAGATAGGTCAACACTTTCACCTCCACCCCTCCAGTTGTTTCATATGTTTATAATGTGGTTGGATTCCTTTGTCATGATCTGCAATCCTTGCTTAGATCCAGAACTTCTTAAATGTTTTAACTGCAGACATAAAGATTCTTTGTGCTGTGAAATTCTATAGGTTTTTAAAATGCATAATGCTTTGTCACCTTCATTGCAATGTCATACAGAATAATTTTTATGTCCTAAAAATCCCCCTTGCATCACCTATTCATCATCTCCCCTCCCCATATTTCCCACCAGCCACTCATCATTTTACTTTCTAAATAGTTTTGGCTTTTCCAGAACATCATATAAGTCATATCAAACAAGATCCTTTCAGACTGGATTATTTGACTTAGCAATATACATTTAAGTTTCCAACAAGACTTAACAACTTGATAACTCATTTTTTAAATCACTAAATAATATTTTGTCATATAAATATGCCACAGTTTACCCTTTCATCCATTGAGATTTTGGTTGCTATGAGTAAAGATGTACAGACATGAGTGTGTAGGTTTTTGTATGAAAGTGTACAAATCAATTGGATAAATGTCTAGAAGCATGATTGCTGCAAAGTATAATAAAAGTATGATAGTCTTGTAGGAAACTACCAAACTGTCTTCCAAAATAGCTATTAACATTTTGCATTCACACTAGCAATAAGTGTTGCTACAGTTCCACATTCTCAGTCACCTTGGGTATTGTGTGTTTTATGTCTGGTTGGTCGGTTGGATTTTAGCCATTCTAATAGATGTGTACGATTACCTTGTTTAAATTTTCAATTGGCTAATGATAAATGATGATGAATATATTTTCAATATGCTATTTGCAATGATTGTTATTTTTTTGATAAGGCAGACACCTTCAGATCATTTGTCTATTTTTAATTGGATTTTCTGTTTGTTAGTTGTTTTCCTACTGTTGAAATTTAATAGTTCTTTGTATATTTTAGGTACAAGCTCTTTGTCAGATCAATGATGTGTCTTGTCTTTTGATTCTTTTAACAGTGAATTTTGCAGAACAGAAATTCAAGATTTTGATAAAGTCTAATTTATCCATTCTTTCTTTTGTGGATTATATTTTTGGTGTTGTATCTAAAAAACACTGCTAAATCCAAGGTAATGTAGATTTTATTTTCTGATTTCTTCTAAAAGTTTTATAACATTGCATTTTATATTTAGATTTATTAATATCTTTTGAGTTAGTTCATGAAAGATAAAGGTCTCTGATAGAATCTTTTTCCTTGTGTACTTTTTTTTTTTTTTGCATATGGACATTTGATGAACAGACTATGTTTTATCCAATGAACATCTTTACTCTTTTGCTAAGTATTTCTTGACTATATTTGGGTTGGTCTATTTCTGTGTACTCTGTCATATTCCATTGGTCTATGAGTCTACTTTTTAGACAATACCACTCATTCTTGATAATTGTATCTTTATAGTAAGACTTGAGTACCAGACCTTCACTTTGTTTTACTTCAATATCATGTTGAACCTTTCAAATCATTTGCCTTCCATAAAACTGTAGAATTGATTTTTCAATATCCATAAAACATGATGTTGCTAGGATTTTGACTTGTATTATCATGACTGATTCATGCTAATGTGGTTACATCAATTGATTATCAAGTGTCATAATATCCTTGCATACCTAGAGAAAGCCCACTTGATCTTGGTATATTATACATTTTTGGATTTTCTTTGCTCGGTTTTTCATCAATAATCATGAGAGAAACTAGTCTGTCATTTTCCTTTCTGGAAATGTCTTTATCTTGTTTCGGTTTTAGGGTAATGCTTGCCTCAGCAATGAGGTTGGAGATGCTCATTTCATTTCTATTTTTTTGAGGAGATTGAAAGGAGTTGGTATCAATTCTTCCTTAAACCTTTAGTAAAATTCACCAGTGAGACCTCATGTTTTATTTTTTGAAATCTGATTAATTATTGACTCAATTTTTTAAATAGATACAAATTTATTCATATTATCTATTTCTTCTTGTGGGACCTTTTGGTGTCTTTTAAGGAGTTGGTATATTTCATTTATCAAATTTATGGCAACGGAGTTTTGAAAATATCATTTTATTATCTTTTTGATGTCTGTGGAATCAATCAGGATAACCTTCTTTCACTTCTAATATTGGTATTTTGTGTCCTGTCCATTTTGAGGCTTTTTGTTGGGTTTGGTTTGGTTAATCTGACTATAATTTAACCAATTTTATTTATGTCTGTAAAGAACCAACATTATGTTGATTGATCTACTCCAATATTTTCTGTTTTCAATTTCTCTGATCTCTGCTCTGATTTCTGCTGCTTACTTTCTTCCACTTGCTTTATAGTAGAAGTTAGACATGATCTATCAATTATTTAAATAGGATGTAGAAGTCAGCAAATATAATGCAGATTTGTCTACTTCTCTTTGCAGTTCCATCAGTTCTTGCCTCACATATTTTGATGCACATTTTTTTGTATGCACAGTGTATTAAAAATTTCTTTTTGATACAAATGTTGACAAATTCTAC
This sequence comes from Arctocebus calabarensis, assembly GCA_963573935.1. Taxonomy (NCBI): domain Eukaryota; kingdom Metazoa; phylum Chordata; class Mammalia; order Primates; family Lorisidae; genus Arctocebus; species Arctocebus calabarensis. The sequence goes on from CAUYON010154439.1 coordinate 13,085, forward strand.
ATCTTCTTAAATAATATTACTCCATTATTTTATTCTCTATATCTGTATATTATCATCTATATATTTGATAAATTTCCTTATTCTGAAGTCTGCCTTATTGGAAATTAATATAGCTATCCCAGCTTTCTTTTGGTTTCTATTAGCAGTATTCTCCATCACTTTACTTTTAATGTGTCTTTATATTTAAAATAGATTTCATACACACACACACATTTAAATATCTGAATTTATAGGGGTACTCACATAATTTGCTTTTGCACATTTTCCATCAAAGTTGTGTGTCCTTCACCTAGAAAGTGTGCATTGTGCCTATTGGGTGTGAATTTTAGATTTTTTTCTTTTTTTCTTTTTTTTAAGAGAGTCTCAATTTGTCACCCTTGGTAGAATGCTGTGGCATCAAAGCTCACAGCAACCTCTAACTCTTAGGCTTAGGAGAGTCTCTTGCCTCAGCCTCCTGAATTTTAGATTTCTTATAAGAACATGTATTTGGATGTTATTATTTTAATCTACTCTATTAATTTCTGTCTTTTCATTCATGTTGGGTTATCTACCATGTTTGTATCTGTTTTCTATTTCCTGCAATTGATCTTTGTTTTTTTTTTCTCTTCTATTTTTTTGCCTTTCCTAGTTTTAATTGAGCATATTATATGAATCAATGTTCATCCATTGGCTTATCAATTACTGTATTTTGCCATGAATAATGTGCACTTTTTGTCCAAATTCTTGAGGGAAATATAAGGATGTGTGTTATACATGGGTAGTATAGCATGGGAATTGGAGAGTCTAGCAGACCTTCTTGGTCACCGCACCCCACTACCTGTACCTGCAGGCGGCACAAGAGGATCTGGCTCTGTTGGGAGTGACCCAGAGAAGCCTCTGCTGAGTGCTGCCATGAGGGAAGGAGGTAGTAGTGGGGCTGGTGAGGCAGCTGTGGCCATATGGGGTGAAGGCTGAGGCCCGGCCATACAGAGAAGACTGGGAACCTCACACAGGCTCCAGAAACCTCCTTGGCTGCCCACAGACTGAAGCCACATGTGGCCATCTCAGCTGCACCCCCTGACATGGCAGGCAGAGAAAAGCTCCCAGGAGAAAAAGAAGAGCAGCTGTAGGAGGTGGCTGTGGGAGGGTGGTATGATCTGCATGTTCACCTGGAGAGCCCTCCTACTATGTGTTCCTCTCTGCCAAAAGCCAGCCACTTTCTGAAGAGGCATATTCCTAGAAGTTTTGGCCCAAACTGTGGATGTGCATGGCACCATACATGGCAAAAATGCATAAAATATAATATTATTTGTATTATATTTGTAGGATGGTGCCTGTGGCTCAAAGGAGTAAGGCGCTGGCCCCATATCCCAGAGGTGGTGGGTTCAAACCTGGCCCCCACCAAAAACTGAAAAAAAAAAAAAGTTTTTATATATGTTTACAAAACATACGTATATACACACACAAAGAGGCTTGCAAAAATATATGCATATTTTAAGACAGGGAAAAAAACGTATTAAAGTTGTAATACTAAATCTATACCAATAATATTTGTTTCATTTATATTGTGTCTTTTATCTCCTATAATTGCAAAAGTCAAATGTGACTTGAGTATTGCAATTTTAATACACTTTTTTCCTTTCTTAAAATGTGTATACCTTTTTTTTGGCATTCTCTGTGTGTGTGTGTGAATTTGTTAATTAACAGCTGCCCTGGAGTTTGTTATATACATTAACAAATCATTTACGTTCACTATCAAAAACATTATACAGCTTTACAGGTAACATAGGTACCTCATAACAGTGTATTCTCAATTCCTCTCTTCCATGCCTTACTGCTATATAAATGTGTCAAAAATAGTGTTATGTGTATTGAGTTCCAGATTGTTTACTTCCTCACTGAATGCTAAGACAAAACTCTAAGTTTTACATTTACAATTATTTTAAAAATAGCCCAAACAAGCAGATTTCTAGCCATTTAGAGACTCCTTGCTTTGCATATTTCATGGGACCTCACTTCACATTGTCTAGCCATTGAAAACAGAGGGCCTGTGCACATGGCCTACAGACATATGAAAAAATGCTCATCATCTTTAATCATCAGAGAAATGCAAATCAAGACTACTTTGAAATATCATCTAACTCCAATCAGATTAGCCCAGAGCACAAAATCCCAAAACCAGAAATGTTGGCGTGGATGTGGAGAAAAGGGAACACTTCTGTATTGCTGGTGGGAATGCAAACTAATACGTCCCTTTTGGAAAGATGTTTGGAGAACACTTAGAGATCTAAAAATAGACCTGCCATTTGCTCCTACAATTCTTCTACTAGGTATTTATCCAGAAGACCAAAAATCACATTATAACAAAGATATATGTACCAGAATGTTTATTGCAGCCTAATTCATAATTGCTAAGTCATGGAAGAAGCCCAAGTACTCATTGACCCATGAATGTATCAATAAATTGTGGTATATGT
>CAUYON010154440.1:0-32032 GCA_963573935.1 Arctocebus calabarensis
AATCTTCTCAGATACATGCAGCCAGTATCAGGTACCATCATCTTTATAATCCAAGATTAATAAACATCTTCCAGCTGTGTATCCCATTGAAGGTCTGGTTCAGGATGTAGATCCGAGGTAAATGTGAGCCAGTGCACTTCAAGTTCATGATTGTCGGAGTGCTAAATCTCTCAGAAAAAAAAGAGGCAGACCACTCACTGAGCAGGCAGACAGGGTGGTATTGTGGAATTAAAACTCAGCTTGGTCCTGTTCTGGCTCTGTGATTTAATATTGAGTCTGGCATAGTGGCTTGTGGGGGTAGTCTCAACTACTCAAGAGAGTGAGGTAGGGGCTCCCTTGAGATCAACCGTTCAAGACCAAGCTGGGTGATACAACAAGACCGCTTCTCAAAAACAAAAACAAACAAACACACAAAAAACCCACTACACACACACACACACACACACGCGCGCGCGCGCGCGCGCTTACTTAACATTACCTAACATTGTTAAGAAACTGTCTCTTCTCAATATTGTCTTCTCTGCTCTCTTTCTTAAAAACATCACCCTCAGCCTAGGAGTATTCGTTGAATCCCATGAAAGCAAGGACCACAATTTCTTCTTGACCTTGCAATGACTCCATTACTTTTCCAGTACAGAAAAGTAGAAGAAAAAAAGCAATGGTGTATTAAAAAAAAGAGAGAGAAAGAAAAAAGAAAAAAATCTCTCCAAGCCCTCCTTTCCAAAGGTCTTCAACTCCAAATTTAGCATCCTCTCCTGGGACAAATGGAACTGTCTTTTTTATGCATTTGCTGTGATAGCTTTGGACCCGATAATGCTCGCTGTGAATCCTGGGCTGGTAGTGGCTTAGAGAAAGAGCGATCAAGTGCAAGTTAAGACTGTCTCCTTTCTCTCTCCCGAGCCTCATCTTTGCAGAGCTGCTCTCGTCTCCATCTTGCACAGTCTCCAGGCCTCTTCTTTTTCTCTTTGCCCTTCCTTTTCTTATTAAACCCTCAATCTGAAACAATTGGGCCCACTTTGTATTCCGTGGAGCTTTAGTATTTGCCCAACGATGAGCTCCGTGCAGCAGTTTGTTAACCAAAATGGGAAGTGACAGATTCAATAAAAGGAAATCTCTGTGCCAGGAAAACAGATATTATTTCTCCTCTCACTCTCCCTTTCTCTGCCTCTCAGACTGCTCTGTGCCCATAATCTGGAGACTGTTGAGTTTACGGACAAACCAAAGCTTCCTATTGATCCGTGGCTAACTAACCTCGTCAGATTAGAGACTTTTATTCCCTGTAGTTCCTCTTGTCGGTGCTTAGCTGGTGTGATTGAGAGCCTCGGTGTCACCCCAGCCTCTGTTGATTGCCACAGGGAAGAAATAATACCTGGGAGCCTGGGTCCATGCTGTGCTGGAGAGGGATGTCCTGCAGACAAGATGGGACATTATAAACAGGGATCCCTCCCTGGGGACAGCTTTCTTTGTCAATGATGCATTTTGGAAAGCTCCCACCATTTCTGTTCATTAAAAATCAGAGGATCTTAGCAAAGTATCTCAAGAATGGAAGAAAAATTATCCTGTACTCAGCCCTAACATGAAACCAATTTATACCTTTCATATGAAAGCTACAACCCAACTAATAGCCCAAGAAGAGGGGGAGGGACACAAAGGAAGGAGGAATGGGTGGAGGGAGGGTAATTGGTGGGAACACACCTACAGTGCATTTTACAAGGGTACATGTTAAATTTACTAAGTGTAGAGTATAAATGTCTTAACACAATAACTAAGAAAATGAGGTGAAGGCTATGTTCACCAGTTTGATGAAAATATTTCAAATGATATATAAAACTAGCACATTGTACCCCATGAGTGCATGAATGTACACAGCTATGATTTGATAAAAAAGAAAAAAGAAATCAGAGGATCCCTATGGCAATGGACACCTTTTTAAGATCTTGCAAAGTACTAAAGAGCAAAAGGCAACTTAGACTTCAGATGTGCTGTATTTTTCCATATGTATTTGGATACCGGTTGTGAATGATAATGTCGGTAATGACGCTCAAAGGAATAGCTATCATGTAGCTACCCCTGATTAAACTCCAAGGGCCATTTTAAGCATAGACACATATGTAGTATTCTCTCATTTAATTCCCACCAGCCCTCTGAAGGAGGAGTTATTATTATCCACATTTTATAGCAGAGAACTGGGGTTTAGAGAATTAACTTGTTCAAGGACTCGTGGCTGGCAGGTAGGGGTCCTGAGAGTCCAGTGCAAGACTCCAAAACCGACACTTTCTTTAAAAGTTTTTGTGTTTAATGATCAAGACGGTTGTTGACTTACATCCACTTGTAAGAAATGAGACCCAGAGTCGATCCCCTATTTCCTTCACCCAGGCCCCCCAGTGCGAACATCTTGTGTAACTATAGTACAATATCGCAGCCAGGAAATCGGCATTGATCCAACCCATCCAACCTCTTCAGATTTCATCAGTGTCACCTTCATGGGTGCGTTTAGCTCTGTGTCATGTATCCCCCGTGTGGCTTCCTGTGACGGCCACCGTGGTGAACATATAGAATCCATCGCACTCACTCAGGCTCTGCCACTGCTCTTCGGTAGCCACAGCTCCCCCTGCCTCTTCCCAATCCCAGGCGACGGCTGAGCTCTCCTCCATCTCCGTAATTTTGTCATTTCAGGAATGCTGCTTAAAAAGTATGTGCAAAGCTTACCTCGGTTACCCAATCAGTCTGCAGACAGAATGTCGTGTCCTTGCACTGCTTTCCCTTCTCAGTCCTTCTGCCACCTCCTACCACAGGTGTATCAGGCCGCAAATTCTCGGTTAGAGGCACAGCTCACACCAGAATCCAGCCTGCACACCCCAATGGGCTTCAGATGCGACTGTATGGGAATTTGCTATGAGATTTTCAACTCCCATCGGTTACTGGAGGGCAAGATGTTTCCTATCACTCTCTGCCAGTCCCCTGTCCCTAACCCCCTAGGCCAATCTAGGGCCATTAATTACACTGAGCCTGAGGATAAGAGGACTGATTTCAGTGACTGATCAATAACTTCCATCCTAGAAGCCTCTGTGCCTGTACTGGTTAAGAAGTCACAGCAAAAGAAGAGGTTTGCCAGAGATCAACCAGGTCTTCCAGGGTGCTCGAGACAGGACTCTGTATTGTGTGTGGTTAGGTGGGGAGCTTGGTACCCCATCTCCATGGGGTGCAGCATCTCCTGAAACACCGCTCTTTCATGCCGTGTGGTGCCCGGGAGCCTCCTCACAACATGAAATGACCAGTGGTCTCTACTGGCTGTGAATCAGGGCTCAGGGGTGGGGTCTTGTTTTATGCCTCTCACCCAAACAACCTTTTTCATTTTCGAATTCCGTGTCTTACAGCATGAATGTCATCACCTGCAGATGATCACTACACCTTGGGTAGGAATAATTAGGCCAGGATTTGGCTGAACTGTCCTTTGCCACAGGGAATTATTAGAGTAGAGTGAATCTTAGATTTGGGGGAGTTTTCACCCTCTTACTCCCACAGTCCAGAAAAACTGAGGTTGATGTTATCTGCTGTCTAAAGCTTGTGTTTCATGTTCTCATTCTCTCTCTGTCCCCTTTGTGCCTTCTTCCTTTTTTTTTTTTTTTTTTTTTTTTTTGAGGCAGACTCTTACTCTCTCACACTTGGTAGAGTGCCATGGCATCACAGCGCACAGCAACCTCAAACTCTTGGGCTCAAGTGATCCTTGTGCCTCAGCCTCCCAAGTAGCTGGGATTACAGGCACCTGCCCCAATACCTGGCTGTTTTTAGAGATGGGGTCTCGATCTTGCTAAGGCTGGTTTTGCACTCCTGAGTTCAAGATCCACCTGCCTCAGCCTCCCAGCGTGTTGGGGTTACAGGTGTGAACCACTGCACCTGGTCCCCCTTTTTGGCTTCTCTCCCTTGCTTCTTCTTTCTATAGCCTCCTCACAAGCCCTGCTTAGCATCGTTTTTATTGTATGCTCAGTCTAGTGGGACACCGTCTCATCCACACTAGTGAATGTTCCTTGTCAATATTTCCCTCGATGACTCCCAAACACAGGCTGGGGAGATGTCATTTGGGAAGCTTCTCCCATTCTCTCATTTGCATTTTAAAAAGACAACCAGCTTGTTCTGTCAAGGGGGCAGAATTCCACTCACTCTTGAGATGTGTGCACCTGACCCTTCTGAGTGGGCAGAATGTACTGTGTACCCAGGTTGGGATGCCATGGTTCTTATTTTCCTGCACATCTGAATAATGCATCTGATTACTAGGCAAATGTTGCCGTGTAAGTGGGACCTCCTGCCTAATTAACTGGTGATAACAGGGCCCACCGCCCTTTACCCTCTTCACAGCCACCGCAACACAGGACGGTTCTTTTATCTTTCTTCAAAATTGACTTGCTCTCCCCGACCCTCCCGTAGCTGCTGCTTTCTCTGTTTACCTCTCATGCTTTTGTGAGACTGTTAATTTTCCATGGCACCTCCTATCTGGTTGTAATTAACACATCGAACACTGAAGAAATAGTTCTGCTTTTTTGCAGAGGCATAATGGAGGCATGTTTTTCTCCTCCACTAATTATACCACTGTATTTTAGCTATCTGCCTTGACCTGAAAAGATCTTTCTCTTTTTTGTTCCCCACTCCCCACTCCCCACTTCTCTCTCTCGTTTTCTTTCTTTCTTTCTTCCTTCCTTCCTTCCTTCCTTCCTTCCTTCCTTCCTTCCTTCCTTCCTTCCTTCCTTCCTTCCTTCCTTTCTTTCTTTCTTTCTTTCTTTCTTTCTTTCAATTGTTTTGGTTGGAAAAATAAGTAGAGTTTTGGAATCCAGTTTTTTATTTTATTTTATTATTATTATTATTTTTTTGAGACAGAGCCTCAAGCTGTCACCCTGGATAGAGTGCCGTGGCATCACAGCTCACAGCAACCTCCAATTCCTGGGCTCAAGCGAGTCTCTTGCCTCCGTCTCCCACGTAGCTGGGACTATAGGCGCCTGCCACAATGCCCGGCCATTTTTTGGTTGCAGCCGTCATTGTCATTTGGCGGGCCCGGGCTGGATTCGAACCCGCCAGCTCAGGTGTACGTGGCTGGCGCCTTAGCCCACTGAGCCACAGACGCCGAGCCTGGAATCCAGTTTGAGCAGAAATGGGGAAGAGGATGAAATCATTATAGATATATGTTGTGTTTCCTTCCCAGCCTTTAAAGTAACAAATGAGGGTACGTTTCTTGTCAGCCTTCCTGTTCCGCATTTGACAACTCTTTGTTAGATTTGGATAGATAATGTTTGCTTCGGATATATGCTCTCCCTCGAATCTAAATATTCTACCTTGGTAATTATACAGATGGGCACATGACCTACTCCACAGAGCATGGAGATTCTCAGCAGATTGTAAATAGCCTCTCGTCCTATTAGATTTTAGGGAAGCTAAGCCATTGCCTCCTCCAAACATGAGACACGCAATCTGTTTATCATCTTATGTTTAGGCTTAAGATTTAAGCTGTAATGAATACCGGTTCAAAGAGATCGAGGTTTAAGAAGGAGGTCGGTAGTTACAGCAATAAAAACAGGAGCAAAAAGAGCAGCTTTTGTGAAGGACTCTGGCTGGAATAATGATGATAGAATTGTCTAAATCGATACATCTCTTGTCAGACGCATGTCTGATGTTTGAATCAACCAGGCCTTTTCTGCAAGAGCTTTCCTCGAGAATATTGAATTATTTATTATTTGTATCTTTTTTTTTCTTTCTCTTTCTGATGATTTTTTTCCCTCTGACTTAGTAAAATTTGTTTTTCACGCTGCCAGGTTCACCGTTGTCTACTCTTTGATAAATAGCAGTAATTGGGCATATAGCAGAAGTCATGTACAAATGTATGACTTCAATTATGTCTAGAGTATTTTTTTCTTTATATTGATCTTTTTTTTTTTTCTTATAAAATTTGTCCTCTATAGCCTGTGGTGCTGCGTGTTTGAAAGAATTATCCTTTGTCCATTGTGTTGGCATATACTCTGGACCGCATGTATGTCTTTAAGAAATGGGGTCCTTCTTTTTCATCAGGCTGGACAGATCTGGAAGGGGAAACTGTGAAGCCTTTATCTGGTGGACTTCACCTGACTGTGTTGCCGGGCCCTGCCTTTCATCTCTGTAGTTTTTGTAGCTGGTTTTCCTTGTAGGGCCAAGGCAGGGAAGTTGTGTGTGCTAAAAATTGTAGAGTACAATTTCTATTTTTTGAAAAGGAGAAGAAAAGCAAAGTATAGAAGAAATGAGAGAGAGAATGTTCTTGGACACTGATTATTTCTGACTTTCAGTATCTCTTTTTATGACTCTGACACCACGTGTATTTGTAGTATATTTGTCACATAAGGGATTGTCCGTATTTATGCACGCACACACATATTTCTAAGGTTAAATAAATACTGGCCTGAGTCTTTGGTGATAATGGCTTGGGCAATAGCAGCAGTTCCTAGGTATAGCCAAGTTTTCTAGCACAGGAATCTGACGTCTGACAATTTCAAAAGCACCGCTCTGAGTGAACTGAATCTACAAGTAGAGATATAAAAGGTAGGGTTGGAAACCTACCGAGGCACTAAATTGATCACAGCGTCCAGAGATTGCAGGCACACTTGATGTCCAGCCTCACATTTCCCCTGGCCCGGAGATGGCCTTCCCCAAAGGGCAGTGGTGCAAATAACAACAACTCCATGTCACTCCCTGTGTGGCCCTGAGTTTCCGGGGCCACATTCATTGCCTGGGATGAGGTCAGCACTTTTCTGAGAGGCAAAATTCAATGGGACACTGAATTGTATTTTTTAAGACAATGTAAATAGAAAATGTTTAATTCTTAAACCTTTGTGAGGGGAGGCATTTTCAGGTAGGGTATATATGCAGGTTGTTATTTTATCTCATGCCCGGTCCCTGAAGCTATATCTGTTCTATTTTATTCAGAGGGAGAAAATAGAATAAAAATCTTCAGAGCATCTGAGTGATAAAGGAATCACAGTCTCCGTTATTACGCTTTAGGTGATGAAGCTGGGATTTAAATAGACAAAGAGAAATTGAGTTGGCTTCAGTTGAGCCTGTGACTCTGGACCATCCTGTGTTTCTCTGTGTGTTTGCTTGTGTGCATGTGTGTGCTTGTGTGCATGTGTGTGCGTGTGTGTGTGTGTGTCCCCATGAGAAGCACTTTGATAAACCTGCTTCTCCCACCGGCAGGATGTTAGGCACGGCACTCAGAAGCAGCCCTATTGTTTTAGATTCCCTTTCATATCATGTAGGTGTCTGTACCTTGCCACCCACACAGGAGAGCAAGTGAGCTGTGAAATATATTCATTGTTAGAGTGCCCGGGAAATGGCGGCGAGCAATCGGAGGTAATAATGTCCGACAGGCAAGGGAGGCCGCCAACATTACCTGCATTATTTCGGTTGCCTTTTTCATTATAGGTTCGGGAAATAGGCAGCAATTCGATTATGGCATGATTTGGGATGGAATTGCTTGCGCTCCCTGACCCCGTCACTGGGGGATCAAATGAGAAGTCAGCTCAAATAAAGTTTATAGTGCATTAACTGGACGGAACAGTGCCTTACCCACTGAGCACGATTTTTCATCTTCCAGGGGTTTGTAACTGCAGCCCAGATCTATCTGTACCTTAAGGCACAGGCAGGATTGGCTGAGACGTCTGGGAGTGAGGAGAGGCGGCCAATGGTGTTCAGACCCTCCCCTCCCATGTGCGGCTCCGAGTTCCCCTGCAGCTCGGGCGAAGCAGTGTGATTAATAACACAGAGGGAACCTGCTTGTTGGATTATTAATTTCCCATCTCCTTTGCCGTATTTTTTTTTCTTTGCACATATTCCTGATGCTTTTCCTTTGGCCTTTTGCAAAGCCTCTCCATCCCTCCCTGTCCCTCCTGGGGCCCACACTTTTGCCCAGGGAGCCCTCTAGTACTTCACAGTGACGCTTGGCCACCCAACCTCATGCAGGCTGGCTTCAGTCTTGGGGTGAGTTTCTCCCTGCTCACAGGGGAGTCTGTCTGAGAGAGAGAAAGGGGGAGAGAGAGAGAGAATATGAGGACGTGGGTCCCCGGGAGTTTGAGCCCTACTGTATTTGAAGCATAGGCTTGGCCTTCTGTAGAAGTGACCCCCAAAGCCAATTTTCTGAGGACCTGAATCCCACCCCACTCTAGGTACTGGGTGGAAAAATATAATTTCTCTTAGCGTTGTATTTTTAGATTATGTTTTTTCTCACCAGTTCTGAATACAAAGAGTGTACATTGCAAAAAGAAAGGTGGGTAGATTATGACAGGTAATTGCAAGCTGTCCTGCCAAAAGATATTTGGGGTTCGGGAGTTTCGTCTGAGAGCAGAATTCTGTAATGGGGCAAGGGGGAGACATAGGAGGTTTCTGGGGGAGCTTGTGAGTTGGGGGAATTTTGCATCAAACCTTCCATGACCTGTGCACCTTTGCTTTGCCGGTCTGGCCTTCGTGCCATTGGGAAGGGGAGTTTCTGTGACCGTGGGTGCAGGCAGATGGTTTGTGGTTGTAGCTTGTGCGTTTTTACCTTGCATGTGATGTGGGGACTTCCGGGTTACGATTCGCTGACCTGCTCCCATGTCCGGTTGGTAGAAAAGGAACAGAGCAGCAGGCTGGGCCACTTCCTTTTCCACATTCCAGGATGCATCGCTCTGCTCCGAATCCCTCCTTGTCTTGCGAGATTTCTCTTCCTCCTTCCCAAATCCTCTCTTCCTGGAAATCAGCATGATTAAACAGCAGAAGGCTGTGGGGAGTGAGAAGCATTATTCACACAAACTGTCTTTACCAGCGTGTCTGTTTTTCTAAACCTCTGTTTTAATCCTAAGAAATTTACCTTTTTTTGAAGGTTGCCTTGCAGCACCGACAAGCTAATGGGATGGAGGACTAAAGGCATTTGATATTAATTGTTCTCTTTATTTGTAAACTTAAACACAAGGCAGGAAAAAAATCTTCCAAGCTGATTCTTCCTTTGGTTTATTCTGAGCCTGCTCCCCCCTCCCCCATAAGCATTTGGAGCTGCTTAAATAGTGCATTTTAAGGGGATAGAACTGTGCAATGATATAGTACCTCTAGTACCAACTTTTTTGTCATTTGTTTTGAACAAATAAAGCAGCTGTGAATCCTATTTGTCTACTTTACATTTGAAAATATTTTATCAAATAGGAGATTTCTGGCCAGACCTTTAAGTTGACATCAACTCTGCCCGCAAGAAAAACACTGACCACTCGCTTATTTATTTATTATATGGCACCCAGGATGAGAAAAGAACAAAAGAAGGGGACAGAATTTCAACTTTGACAGTTTGGGGCCATAGTTTTATCCTCAATCAATCAAACAAACAAACAAAAATAGCCCCTTTGAAGGCATCAAGTTATCACCTTTCCAATTAACTTTTCTTAAGGGTCTGCATCTCCCTCTGGGGATAGCAGGTATTATTTTAACTTTTAACAACCACTAGTAAGGTAAAATTTGGAGCAAAACATAAGACAAATTATATTCTCCAGCTGATAGGATTCTTGGAAATTTGGACGCTGAAAAGAATGTTATTTGACATCAAGAGGATATAGAAATTTGGACACTGAAAAGAATGTTATTTGACATCAAGATGATATAAATACAACATGAATCTCCAATATTATTATTTTGAAAGCAAAAAGGAACTTTTAAAATACTTTAGAGTATATTGTCTAGAGCAAGGGCTGATTTTTTATTTTTTATTTTTCCCAAGGACAGGCTTAACCTACTGGGAAGTAATTTCATTTGGACATTTAGGGAAAACCTTGCAAATATTATGTTTTAAAGTGCATTTTTTTGCAGTTTTTGTCCAGGGCTGGGTTTGAACCCTCCACCCCGGGCATATGGGGCCAGCGCCCTACTCCTTTGAGCCACAGGCACTGCCCTAAAGTGCATTTGTGCTATAGTGTGATAACATTTCGGAATTTTGGAAACATCACTTAATGCTTCATTTAGAACATGTGGATTGACGATGCAGATTTAATGAGAAAAGTGAGGTTTATTTTTTTTCCCCACCAGGACTTCTTATAAACCTGCAAGGGGTCTATTGTATGAGTCCTAGTTGAGCTGACTTTTGCTCACTAATCACCCAGCACTAAAATTCTCCACATACTCATTTCTTCTCTCACTTTCCTTCTTTTTCCCTTCCAGTAGATTGTGTCATGGGAAACTTTCACAAAGCCTGTTCCTACTTGAGAAATTTCAAAGGATAAGAACCCTTCTTCGAAGGACTTAACATTACATTTATATCAGAATGAATCATGTTTCGCCTTTAAATACCATCTTATTTCTGGCACTCCCCATGGTTGCCAAGTTGCGAGCGTTGCTTCTGAAATGACACAGGCTCCTCTCCTGCATTCTGTTACCAAACTTCTCCAGAGAAATGTGTAAAAATAATGAAGTCGCTAAGCTGGGAGACTGAGCTTTGAAAATAACAGTTATCACACCTGGTCAAAAGCTCCAAACATTTGGAAAGAAAAAGACCACTCCTCCTCCTTTGAAGAAATTCCTCCCCTGAATTAAGGAGAGACAACATTTTCTTATAGGATTTTTTTTTTCTAACACTGCTGTGTAACAGTTCTTATTTTACACGATCATTTTGCAAATAGTGATAAATAAAATGCATCCCCCCCCCGACCCCATACAGCCGCCTCCCAGATTCTCCTGTGTTTTAAGAAATGTGCTGTATTCATGAGCTCAGATCAATTGTATATGCACAGTGCTGTTCATTTGTTCAAGGCGGCATCTGGGCCTCCAAGGTCGGGAGAGACCTGTTGAGGCAAAGCGCTATTAATAGCAGGGCTTATCTCATTTACCGGAATAATCGTTTTAATATGCTCGGGAACAAGGCAACCTGCAGCTCTTGGCCCACCCTCGCCTGGGCAGGGTCCACACCTTCCAAAGGCAAACACCGCAGAAAAGAGCTCTTAAAGAAGTGATTACAGACTCATGATTGCTCTACAAAATTGAGTCTTTTCTCTGCTTGACAGTGATCCCAGCATCATCTCCCCACTTAATCCTGCTAGCAATTTGCCTATAGTTGCAGCTAACAAGAGGTGATTAGAGGGGAGTTGCCAGTCCCCACTTAACACCCCGCTCTGGGGCCAGCGTGGGCACAGGCTAGCCGATGGGGTCTGTTTCCCTATTAACTCACCACCCCTGAATGCATCAGCCCAGCTCTCAGCTAATGATAGTTTCCAAGCAGCAGCAAGAGTTCCTGGATTCCCATGATACAACTGGGAAGACCAGGCATTCCTCACCAACCTAGAGAGAGGGTCTCTCCCTACAAAGCTGGACCCCATCTGGGTCTTGGGGGATGTGAGTTGAAAAGAGGCGACAAGACACATTGTATATTTTACCTGCGTATCTCCAGTTGGAAGCTGGAGTGAAATGGCCCTGCCAGTAACGTGAAGGTTGTTCTGGTTCTCGCACTTGAGTGCGTGCATTACCATTCCCTGGAGGGCTTGTTAAAATCTCAGAATTTCTGATTCTATAGGGTCTAGACTGGGGACATAGAGTTTGCTTTCTAATAAATTCCCAAGAGATGCTGATGCTGTTGCTCTGAGAACCGTACTTGGGGAAGTCCTGGTGAAGTTTGACAAGCTTGGTCTTTGCTATACATGAAATGCAGCCTTCCCTCCACTTGCTAAACGACCGTGCCTGGCTCCCCGTAATCTTCAGGAGAAAGTCCCAGAGTTCTAACTGACTTCATCCACCTGTTATCACAGAAACGTTTCTTCTCCTCCCATCTCACCTCCACCTGCCTAAACAAGTTCAACATCTCTTCAACATATGTGGTGCCTCCACAACAGATGTCTTTTATATTCCAGGAATATGTCTGATTTCCATTTGCTCATCTGGAAAATTATTTTCCATCTTTTAATTTGCTACTCAAGGATTGCCTCATCTGGGAGGCCTTAGCTGCATCCATCACTGCCTGCAAATCTGAATTCCATAGCCCTTTATGCATACCTGCCTGGTGGATGTGTCTCATTGGATGATGGTCTTTATGTGTCTCTCTCCCTAACATCAGGGATCTCTTTTAGTCATTTAATTTCCCCAGCACCTACCATTGGGCCTGGCAACTGGTCCTTGCACAGCAGTTTTTTAGTGAATAAATAAATCTGGCTCAACACCTGTAGCTCAAGGCGCCAGCCACATACACCAGAGCTGGCGGGTTCAAATCCGGCCTGGGCCCACCCAACAATGACAACTACAGCCAAAAAATAGCCGGGCATTGTGGTGGGTGCCTGTAGTCCCAGCTACTTGGGAGGCTGAGACAAGAAAATGGCTTAAGCCCAAGAGTTGGAGGTTGCTGAGTTATGATGCCACAGCACTCTACCCAGGGTGACAGTTTGAGGCTCAGTCTCAAAATAAATAAATAAAAATAAATAAGTAAATCTCTCACGAAACAAGTCTGACTTAGGAGAATTAATACCTAATGATTAAAGAGCAAACTTTGGAGCCGGATACCCCATGTTTGAATGTTCACCTGGCCAATGAGGGGCAGGGGGCTGTTTTTGCCTTGAGGGGAGTTCATTGCTCCTCTCAGACTGAGTCTTACTCATCTTTATAATGGGAATAATAATATTGACGATAGTGGCAGCAACCGTCTTAGTAGTGAGAGTCATACCACTAACCTCTGCTCATAAGTAATGAAATATACAGCATAGTGCCTGGCAATTTGCCAAAGTCCAAGACCTGCCTATGAGGGTTTATGGGTATTTTGGCTGACTATGAGACCTCCCCATTGGTGGCATGATGATCTGACCACAGGAATAATGATGGAGAAGTGGACAGAATGTCACTGTGGGGCAATGTAGCGGGGTGACGTGTCCCTGGCATCTCTGTCTATGAACCATGAGTATAACCATGTGAACGGGAGTGACCTTGAAGATTACTTCCTTCCGGTAGATGGGGCAAAGCTACAATCCCTCCCTGGGGGCTTCCTGCCCTGCTGGTCCACATCCCCAGCCGCTCTGGCTCCGTCTTCATGCTGGACGATTCTGCCATCCCAGGGACTTTGCACAAGCCATCCTGCCCCCGCTTCTCTTCTCTCCCCCTTTCCTCCTTCATCAGCTGTTGATTTACGAGTCGCCTCCTCTGAGCAGCTCTCCTGGCCAGCTCATCCAGCTCATCAAAGTTGACCATCACCCCACCGGACGTTTCCTTCCTAACACTTGTAGCAGTCGGCAGGGATGTCACAGCGTTACTCTAGGACACACTTCATGGAGACAGGGGGCGCCTGCTTCGTTCTCTCTTACACCCTCAGAAAGTAGCATGCTGAGATGTCGAGCAGGTGAGCAAGAAGTTGTCATTAAGGGCATGAATGAACCACACGTGGGTAATGTATCTTTTCCCTTGGGAAATTTAGAATCATCATTGTTAGTAAAGAACGTAGAGAATCTCCCAGACGTCTATTTACTTAATTTTCTGTGCTTCTTGAGACCGGATTATTACCATAGCGCCATAACCCCCTCCCCTTCCATTCTTCATTCATCTGCCTAGTAATTATTATTATTATTTATTTTTTTACAGTTTTTGGCCAGGGCTGGGTTTGAACCCACCACCTCCAGTATATGGGACTGATGCCCTACTCCTTTGAGCCACAGGTGCTGCCCTGCCTAGTAATTATTGAGACATACTATGTATTGGATGCTTCTTTAGAAGTTGGACAATTTATCAGTAAACAACATATAGAAAAAGCCTGGCCTTGTGGAATTTATATTGCAGTATTATTTTTACGTACTTACCTTCCCCTCACTAGACTCCAACTTCTAGTGGCCCAGGGCCATTTGTTATTGTAGTTTTGTCCCAGAACCTAACAAGACTCTTTACAAAGAGTAGGTACCCAAAATAAATTGCATGAATGAATGGATTTTTAAGTTGTTCTCCTTTCCTTCCACTAATGCTGTGATCCAGCCAAATGAGCTCACCATTAATCTAGTACACTTCAATATTTTGGAGTAAATAATGTTCTATAGGTCAGTATAAATATTCCAGCCTCGTGTATTTGCCCATAGCCACTCCTGTTTGGAAAGGTATTTATTGTTTTGCTTTTGTTGTTTATCCATTTCCAAAAGCAAATCTGCAGCTTCTCACTGTTGAGAATATCTTGAAACAACTTCCCCCTTGAAAACACGGGCACCCATCATTCTGCATGGTATTAGCAGTGGACAGAAAGACATGGAATAGCCCCTGTTTAGTGGCCAAGGTCCACTGTGATTTCTGGCCCACTTGTTAGCTGGCTGCTCAGGGCAAATCACTTTGCTCTCTTCATTCTAAGCTTTCTTCTTTGTAGCAAGGGGTGGTGCTAGAACTTGGTCTTTATGAAGATGGTTGCAGGAAAACCAAACCTTGAGTGTATGCCAAAGAAGCTCAGTTGGCTTGTATTTTGGATTCAGGTAAATAGAAGTGTGTCCTTGAATGCATGTTGAGAGGGGGGTTTGCTTTGCTTTCACAGCAATCAAATTGCAGTCTGAGTCCACACAAGGTCATCTAGCATCCTCTAAGGGAACCTGCAAAGCCAGGCTCTCCTTAGCAACAACCCCAACCACAAATGCACATCAGCTGGTTCCCTGCTGTATGTCCTGCCCTGTGCCAGCATTTGACACCATGATCTCAGTTCATCTCTTAACTCTTAACAAGAGAACCTGTTGTTTTATAGGTCCCCCCCCCAAATTCTGGTAAAATACAAGTAACACAAAATTTGTCATTAGTGATATTTAGTGCATGTATGAGGGTGTGCAACCACCATCACTGTCTAGTTTTGGAACATTTTTGTACCCCCAAAAGGAAGCCCCACAGTATTAGGTGGTCAAGTTTCCTTCTGTCCTCTCTGTAGCCTCTGGCAGAAGCTATAGAACAAAGACATAGGTTAAGTGGCCTGCTTTAGACCCATATTAGTAAATGAAAGAGCCGGTGTGGAGGCCAGGAAGTCTGCCATCCCAGCTGCTGAGAATGTTTTTTAATTGCTAAGCTAGTGAGCTCCTGGTTAGAGAGACCTTTTTCCTACCACCCCCTTGATACCCTCTATGCTGAGACTTGTTTCTAGTTAACCAGAAGATGAACTTTCTCTGAGGTCTCATTAGAAGATTCCTACAGGGGCATATCCTGTGTCCTCTGCTGTGCCCACCCCCCCACTTGCAGTGCCCCCCCAGCCCATGCAGAGGGCGGTGTCCCCACAGAGCAGCAGGACAAAGGGGTTCTCATGTCCCTGTGGGAGGTCCACCCCAGCATGCTGGTGTCAAGGAACTTGCCAGGTGAGCCGGTTGGCTGCAGTTCCCTGGTGCTTTTACCCGGAGTGGAAATGGGGCTCTAGGCTTACCTTAAAAGTGTGATATGAACATGAGATAGAATTCTTGGGGAGAGGTGAATTTCAGGCTTTAAGTTAAAAAAATTCTCAGAATAAATAACTCCTAGACAAAAGGCTGATCCATTACTCCAGCTTTAGGTAAAAAAAAAAAAAAAAAAAGGAAAAAAAAATCTGTGCATAAATAACTCCTAGAGAAAAAGCTAATCCATTATTTCACTCATCTTTAATCTTCAGATAAATTTAGGCTCCCAAGACCAGAAGAGAAAATTTTTGTGAATTCAACGGATGTATCCATTGTGTTCTCTAAGGTTGTTTGTGGGAGACAATCACCAGAATGCATTGCACTTCAGGGACACAGGATTCTTCTTAGCTCAGGAATGCAGACCTTTTTTGTAAAGGGCCACATAGTGACTATTTTAGGCTTTGTAGGCCAATCCGATCTCTGATCTCTGTCACAGCTACTCAGCTCTCCTGTTGTCGTGAAAGCGGCCATCAACAACACATAAACAAATGTGTGTGACTGTGTTCTAATAAAACTTTATTTACAAAAAGAAAAAATCACGAGCTGAATTTGCCTTGTGGGCTGCAGTTTGAAATCCCCACCCTAGACTCCATCTAACAGCCTATTTGGCAAAGTATGGAACTGCCCCAATATTTCCGCTGATTCCTGGAACTGATGCTCTTCTGCCCTCTCTGTTCCTGTCTGGCTTCTGAATCTGCACACGTGGCCCTCTCTGTTTTTAGGCCATAACAACATGGAACCAATAAATCTGTGGCCTTGCCCCAGATAGTTCAATCTCTTAAATAGCATGCACAAGCAGTACAGAAGACGCCTCTGCAACTTCTATGGAGGGCAATGGGGAAGAAGGTTTCTATCTAATAGTCCTCAGCCAACAACATAGAGAAATCCCACATAATCATTCTTATTTTCCCAAGATTATTTCTCAGGCAGCCACGGAGGAGGGACAGTGAGAGTGAGTAAGCCTGTAGCCTTCTCCCAACAAAGTACTCAACCTTCATCTCTCCCTCCACCCATCTACCCATCTATCTCTCCATCCACCCATCTTTCCAGGTACCCATTCTAAAAATACTTATTTAACACCTGGGTGTGCTAGGAAGAAAAGGTAAAGGAGACCAGTTGTGAGGAGTTCAGAGAAGTGTTGTACACAGATAGTTATAAATCAAAGATACAAGTCGAATTTTGAACAGAGTATTTAGGATAATGTTGAAAATGATATTGTTGGATTCTGTTCTTTTTTTTTTTTTTTTTCCTTTTTTGGAGATAGAGTCTTTCTTGCCCCTCGTAGAGAGTCCTGGTATCACAGCTCAAAGCAACCTCAAACTCTTGGGCTGAAGTGATCCTCTTGCTTCAGTCTCCCAAGTAGCTAGAACTATAAGTGTCCACCACAGCATCCAGCTATGTTTAAAGATGGGGTCTCGCTCTTGCTTAGGCTGGTCTTGAACTCCTGACCTCAAGCAATCTACCCCACCTCGTCCTCCCAGAGTGCTGGGATTATAGGCATGAGCTACCACACCCAGCCCAGGATACTGTTCTTGAAGAGATCAAGGCTGAATGACCAAAAAAACCCACTCCAATGGCAGTGCTTGTAGCTCAGTGGTTAGGACACCAGCCATATACACTGAGGCTGGCAGGTTTGAACCCAGCTCAGACCTACTCAAGTAACAATGACAACTGCAACAACAACCAACAAATAGCCAGGCATTGTGGTGGGCACCTGTAGTCCCAGCTACTTGGGAGGCTGAGGCAAAAGAATCGCTTAAGCCCAAGAGGTTGAGGTTTCTGTGAGCTGTGACTCCACGGCAATCTAACCAGGGCAACAGCTCGAGACTCTGAAAAAAAATTAAAAAACCACTCTAAGGTGTAAACCAGGTAAAAATGCAGACAGAGCAGGCATGCTTTTTGGAGAGGACATTATAGGAGGAAAGTGCCACAAACCAGATATAACCACAGGAAACCAAAGACTAGTGGTGGTGTAGGAAATAGAGCGGGAGATGGCCCTGGAAAATAAGGCAGGACCACAGATCCAGCATGTCTTACTGGACCATGTCTTTCAGGGGCCCTAGGGAGCCCCTGAGGTTTAGTACTTTTAATAAACATTTTGATTGAGAGAAAAGTTGCAAAGATAATGCAGGGAGTTCCCATCCACACCCCACATGTAGTTTTCCCTAGCTTTTTTTTTTTTTTTTTTTTAAGGTTAATGTAAGGGTCCAAACAACCGGGTCAAAATGTTTGATTTTGTTAGGTAGAACTCTTCTTGTCATTATGTCCCACACTCAAAAGATGTACCAGGCACGCCACACTTACCCATTCATTTGGAGCCCCCCATTTTTCCTCCCCTCCCCCCAACTAGAGTGGAAATGAGTTTTTCTCCTAGGTGGGCGTGCATTAGATAGTCTACTGGCTTTGTTTTTGTATTCGGTATGTTGGACACCTGCTTTCCCATAATTATGGGAAGAATGTGTTTCAGCTCCATCCAGGATAATTCAAAAGATGTGAGGTCACTGTCTTTTTTATGGCTGTATAGTATTCCACGGTGTATACATACTACAGTTTGTTAATCCATTCACGGATTGACAGGCATTCAGGTTGTTTCCACATCTTTCCAGTTGTAGTTTTCTCTGTTGTTCACATCTTTTCCAATATGGTACACTGGTCATAGTGAATGAGCCAATACTGATGCATTATTGTTAACTAATACGCATATTTCATTAAGATTTCCTCAGTTCTGACCTAGTCCCTTTCTATTTCAGGATCCCATCCAAGACCCCATAGTACGTTTAGTTATGATGTCTCCTTAGAGCTCCCAGAATCCTTAGAGTGGGATTCTGTGCCCACTTCTTGATTTCTTGTTTTTGATGACCTTGATGGTTTTGAGTACTAATCAGGTGTTTTGTGGAATGTCTGTCAGTCATGGGATGGGATTGTCTGATGGCAACAGTGAAGTTATGGGTTTGAACAGGAAGACCACAGATGTAATTGCGATGCCCATCATATCACTGGTCCATAGTATCCAAACCACTCATCACTGTTGATGTTCACTTGGACCATCTGGCTCAGGTGCTGTTTATCAGGTGTCTCCACCATGATCTGATTCTTCTTTCTCCCTTTTCATCCTGTGCTCTTTGAAAGGAAGCCACTGGGCACTTAAGGGTGGAGAGTTACACTACTCCTTGAAATGGCAGCATCTAGATTCGTGATGTTTTTAAGCTTAAGGACCATAAGATGGAAAATAAGATGAACAAGCCAACTTAAAGAAGAATTTGGCTCACTATCAGGAAAGGTGCCTACCCCTTCAGGCTACATGGTTGTGGGTTTTAGCATTCAGGCGGGTTCTTCAGAGAAGAAGTTCTCCATCATCCAGACAAAAATCACAACCGCAATGCCAGACCGTGTCTGAAAGAAAGAAAGGATTTCATTCTTCCATGCTGCGGCTTGCATTATAATTTCAGGAGTTGCCCCATTGGTGTGTGTGGGGTGTGTGTGTTTTCCTGTGGAAATGACTGAACAGGGTAACACTTGTTGGAATCCTTTCAACATCACAACATCACTACACCAAATTACTCCTTTTTTCACATAGAAACCTCTTTTCTTGTCTCTGTGCTATGGTCTTCAGTTACTTTTCTAGGAATGGTAGGGCCTGAGCTATCCTTAATATCATAGAAGCTTCTCTACATATGTGTTAATATTTGATACTCAAGACAAGCTTTTCAGAGGACAGATTAGTAATACCTTTTCAATTTATATGTTCCTGTTTTTTGTTTTTTTGCAGTTTTTGTCTGGGGCTTGACCTCTTCAATTCATATGTTCCTTTTTTTTGCAACTTTTGGCTGGGGCTAGGCTTGAACCCACCACCCCCACCATATGGGGCTGGCACCCTACTCCTTTGAACCACAGGTGCTGCCCTGTTCCTATTTTTTGACCAAGCAAAATATTACAGAACCTCCCTAGCTGACCACTTCCTTAAGCTGATTTAATTTTCATAGACCCACAGGTACCACATGTACATATCAGCACAGGAGGCCTAGTTCCTTATGAGACCACCTTCATATGTTGACCAGTTTGTTGCAGTCCATAGTGTGGTCAATTTATAGAAATTCTACGGTATATATATGTATTTATTTCCAGTGGAATTATTCCATTCTTCTTGGGGTCTTTTTTCCATTTAATAATGGATATGGAAAAAAAAAAAGAATGGATATGGGTGATTTTTCCCTCCTTTCTATTTGTATCTCAAGGTAGCATGGTAGGCAAACTTGAACAAATGTGTTCAAACAAACATGTATGTGTGGCTTCATGTCAGATATTTTAGAAGAATTGGCATTGTTTATTCAAAGGTTAGGGATGCTTGCAATTTGGACGTTGCCCATTAGATTGCTCTTTAAAACAGATGGATGAATGGACGGCGCCTGTGGCTCAATTGGTAAGGCGCCGGCCCCATATACCGAGGGTGGCGGGTTCAAACCCAGCCCCGGCCAAACTGCAACAAAAAAATAGCCAGGCACTGTGGCGGGTGCCTGTAGTCCCAGCTACTTGGGCGGCTGAGGCAAGAGAATCACCTAAGCCCAGGAGTTGGAGGTTGCTGTGAGCTGTGTGACGCCACGGCACTCTACCGAGGGCAATAAAGTGAGACTTTCTCTCTCTCTAAAAAACCCCAGATGGATGAAAGTGCACTCACAGCACAGAGCAGAACCTTACAGCAACCCTGCAAGGTAGGCTGGAGAGGACCATTTTAAAGATAACAGAACTGAGGCTCAATGGGTTTAAAGACCTGGCCCTGGGTTAATCCTCTCTGCTCCATCAGGCACAAGAGAGGCTCTCAGGACCCTACAGAGTCCTGAGCGCTAACTCCTGGTCCCCAACCCTCAGTCTTATTGACATACCTAGAACATTATTTGATCTTTTTTGCTGAGAGCTTCTTAACCTGTTATAAAATCTCCTGACAGCAGAAAGAAGCCACCGGAGCAATGCATCACCATATTCTCTGATTTGCCATAGGACCCGCTTAATCTACTTCATTATACTGTGCTAATTCTCCAAGTTGATCATGAAACAAATGCACGACCCTCAACTATGCTAGGATTTAATTATCTTTTTCTCCCCCCTCCTGTTTCTTTTCTATTAAATTAGTATTCTTTTTTCTCTAAATAGTCAGCTCCCACTTTGGGGGGGTGGGAGAGTTGATCTCGCCCATCAAACCTAGGGAAAAATAAGTCCTACTTGACATAGCAAAGTGCAGCTGAAGCACTCGGGGGCCAGACGTGGTGGGAAGGACGTTGAGAGAGACAAAAGGACAGTCTCGGCACGTTATTAATGTTAAAAATTGTTGACGTTCCATGCAGTGTGTTTTTCTAATTAGAGCCGAGCTGCACAGTATCATTTCCATAATCAACATGGGAACGGGAACTCAGCAAAATTTCGTGTATTTGCAATGAAACTGCTCCCCGGCAACATAAAAATGGCTTTTATAACATAAAGGCTGTAATTAGAATAAGTCAAATCAGTTGGAAACGATTAAGGCCAGAGTAGGCAAAGCTGCCTTCTAAATATTTGTCTGGAGATTAGTCTCCTCCTGCAGGCCTGAGAAGCATCTTTGATTTACTTACACTGCTTGACGTGGCGAAGATAATCTCATGGAAGGCAAATGAACACAGATTTAGATGTGCTGTCCGCTCTTTCTGCATTTTGACAGGAGGCAGCCCATTGGAAGGGAAGTCAGGAAAAAAATGAATATAGGGTCACATTAGACAAATTGCTTTAAAAAAAAAAAAATAAGAGCACACCGCGATCATCCATTTAAATTCTTTTAAAATGTGCTGGGTCTTTGAAGCTTTTAGGATGCACTTTAGAAGTCCACGTGGAATAATTCCCTGCATGTCAATGCGACAGTTGATGCACGTCTCATTGTATTTAAAATTATAGTTCTGGGCTGGGACTTGCTGTGCAATGCTTGTCTGACATCAGCTATTAAAATACAAGTAAATCTTGGCAGGTGGGAATTTAAGGAAGAATAGATTGTATAAGAAACATCAGACTTGTTAACATTAATTTACTAACCTGGGGACCCTGGCTATACAAAGTTCTCCGTGTCCTCTGATCTGACGCTGAAACGAGGAACACCTTCCTCTCGCCAGAGATGGGAGTGGAAGTTACAAATGGGACGAGGGGCTTCTGTGGTCTTCACTCCACGGTTTGAGTCCCTTGCTGTCAGGGAAATTCAGGTCGAGGACGTTCAGACTAGCAAGTTAGTCTTATGCTAGGCTGGTGGTAGGAGGCAATGAAGGAGAGAGGCCAGAAAGATAACTGCTGTTGAGATCAATCTGGAACATACGCAGAGTCTTGCTTTCCTTTAGAAGGGCATAATTCATCCTGGCAGGCTCCCTGCTCATTTGTAAACCCTTCAGAATCCCAAACTTGTGTGCGTGCCTGCATTTAGCCATTGAAAATATAATCAGCCTAATGCATTCTCTTACTGAATTTTAAACCAGCCCATTAAAACTCCTTTAACGTGCTAAAGTCGGCTTCAGAGAGGGTTTCCATTTCATCTTTATTGAGCCGAGGCAGTGGCTCACTCTCCCCTTGCACCACGGTGAGCTCCTGTCAATAATTCAATAGCGGAGCCTTGATGGGCCCAAGCCCAACCTAGACTTTCACCCGAGCCAGGCAGCTTGTCAAAGCCTGATACGCTGTCAATGGCCGACTGATCTATACTGCATGAATCCCCCTCAGCTCTTGATGTGTCCCTGGGAATAAAAAGAAAGCCATTTCAGAAGTCAGCCCGGTGAGAAGCACCTGTTTGTAGAGAATTTCTAATGAGGGGCAGGTCGTGCTGCTGTGGAGTGGAGTTCAGCAGAAGCTTCCGACCGCACGTTGCATTGTTGGACCGGCACGAGGTCTCTCCACGTGAGCTCGGGTTCAGGGAGGAGCACGTTCCTGGCCCTGTGGGGTGGATGTCCTTGTCCTTCTGCTTAAGCCTCCTTTACACAGGCCTTTTCCGTTGTTCTTGTCCTTTCCCTTGCGAGAGATCTTGAATTCACAGATCCTGCTGAAGAAGCAAAAGGTGTACCAATCAGGTGACCACACCAGGGGGACCTTAACCACTTTCTGGCTTCTTCCATTGGAAGCTTCTTGCCCTTCAGGGAATACCACGAGCCTGTGCCAACTTAAGGGTACCAGGAAAGGCAGATAAGACATCCGGTTTCATCTTTCTTCTTGGATGGTGGAACAAGCATCCTTCACTCTTAAAAACAGAGAGAACAAATCATTTGTATTCTCCTAGTCCAGGCCGGATTCTTAACTCAGAATTTTCCTGCTATTCCCTTCCATCTCTGAGTCTTGCAAGAGGGTATGAAGCCTGCGAATATCTTCCCTTTAACAAAGGCAACGCGGAGGGCATTTAATCCGTGTTTTAAATGCAAAATGTCTTGAATCCCAGTGCTGCTCAGTTTTTCCTGGAGATAAATTTTAGCTGGATTAAATGACTGTTTTAAAGGCAGTGTTCATGCGAGGGCTGTCTCGTTTGTGTCTGCATCTGCATTGCTAATAACGGACCTGTCTTTTTTCTCATGCATACTCTTTCCGGAGCATCTATCCTCAAATTTATAGATTTCTTACTTGTCACATGGGGCTGGGGTTTGTGGAAGAGGTGGCAATAATGTACATGGACAGGAAAAGTGGCAATATGCTAAAAGCTAGGAGGAAACTCTCACCCTGGAATAGCTTTGCGGCCTAGGCTTCGGGGTTCGATAACCACGTAACGACTGAGTCATTTCTGGTAAGGCAAGTTGCAACACTGTCCCCAGTCAAATAGCAAAGAGTTTGTTTTACCCCAGCCATAGCACACCAGGGCAGGGGAGGTGAACACAGTGAATTAAGATGGTAAGAAAGCAAGATTGTTTTTGAGGTAACCTTTTATTTGAGACAAGAGTCTCACTATGTTGCCCTTGGTAGAGTGTTGTGATGTCACAGCTCACAGCAACCTCAAACTCTCAGGCTTAAGCGATTCTCTAGCCTCAGCCTCCCAAGTAGCTGGGACTATAGGTGCCCGCCACAATGCCCAGCTGTTTTTTGGTTGTAGATGTCATTGTTGTTTGGCAGGCCCAGGCTGGATTCGAACCCACCAGGTCTGTTATATGTGGCTGGTGTCCTAGCCACTGAGCTACAGGCAGGTGCTAAACCTCCAGATAACCTTTCGAGGTGGGGTGAAGAAGGAGATAGAAAATGACTATGGCGATTTTAGGGAAGGGTATCTCTCCCAAGTGTATCCTGGGTCCCTAGCCCCCATAGATGCCAGGTAAGGCTTTTGGACAGAGAGACCCAGAGTGCCGTTGCCAGCTTTAGGGAGTGTTTGAGCTGGGTCAGTGAACCCTCAGGCTCCTAGAGAATTGGAGTTAGAGATACTGTTATGATTTTCATACTTTCAGTTTAGAGGGCCATTTAGTTGATTCATTCATTAATTGATTTTTTTAGCTTCACACAGTTTATTCCAAGTCTCCGGTGAATACCCAAAGCCATAGTGAGGAAGGAGAGCGTCTCTGCTTGGGTTTCATTGGGTCTGGGAAGGAAGGAAGGGAAATGAGAGCCAGGGCTTGGTCCCACCACCCCCTCGTCTGTATCCCCACTGGCAGCAGCCTGCGAGGGGGGTGCAGAGAATCTGTGGGTTCCATGTGGCCCAAGTGCCAGCCTCTGTTCGACTCCATTTATATCCTCCTCGGGGACAGGGTGTCCTCACATCTCACGTGATGGGGCTTACACCAGGGTCCCCTGCTCACTAGCAGCCCGAGAAGCAAGCCCTTTTCACTTTTTTTAATGAAGCCCGACTCAGAAAATTGATGCTTCATGCAAGTGACTTGGCAATTTCACCTCTGAAGCTCTGTTAGGATGATAATCTGTGTATTAAGAATAATAAGTAGCAAAGGCTTTGGCAGCAGTGCAACTGTTAGCATATTAGTTCCATTTGAGATGGTGAAATGCTTTGGGGAACTACAAACCCTACCTAATAAAGACTATTTTTTAAATATTGGAAACAGAGTTTTGCTCTAAGAGATCGTGTCCCCCGGGCCTCACCGTGGGGAGAGTAGGGGGGGGCGTGTAAGTGTTCACTGATATGCCCACGTCAGCAGGGGTAGTACGGCTAAGACTTGTACCTACAGCCCTCCTGATTTAGTGTCTTTTTTACATCAGGTCTTGTAAACCTGAAATCTATACTTAGGTTTTATCCGTACAGTTTGCTTTTGCTTCAGTTATTAACTGCCCGCCTCTAAATATGTAAAGATTTTGCTTAAAATCCAGGTTTTCAGCTCCTTGCAAAAAAATAAAAAATAAAAATATTCAGACTGTCTGGGAGATCAGGCTACTTCCCTACATTTCAGCCACCAGCTGGAGCCCTAAAGCGTCTGCACACTTGAGTGGGGTGTGAGCTTTCTGGTCAACACAGACCCTGTTATTCACAGCAACCTTGACCCAGTCTGCTTATCTATCCGGCAGCCACCCTACCAACTTGGGTTTGCAGTGCTCTCCTCTGCCTTCCCCAAAATAAACTTGCCCAGAGACACCTGCAACATGGAAGCTTTGCATCTGCATTGGGGCTGCCTGTTCTTTGCTACCAAGCCTGAAGATTTCAATAGCTCTTTGTCAGCACAAATGAGCTTTTTTCCCTAGTTCATGGAGCGAATGGTATCCTGGCACAAAGCAGAAAACATCTGGTAATGAATCCATTAAGCAGGCCGTTGCCCAGGCTCCAGGTGCCCAAGGGTCTGAGTGCTGGGCTGAACATGATACATGGATGGGACCCAAAAGATTTTACCTTTTGGCCCTCATTCTGCCACAGCTCTGCTTTGGTCCTTAGGGCTCCGGCGACCGCTGCAATGCCAGGTGTTAGCCCCAGCCATCCCCAGGTGAGAAGCTGGCCAGCCTTCAGGATTCCCTCCCCTGCTTTCTCCACCACCCCTCTGTCTCTCAGCAGGGCCCTCCCGGTGCACGTAAAGGACAAGGCACAGATCATTTTTGGCAGATGTAAGGAGCAGCATTTGTCGAACCCTGAGCCCTGCTACTCTGTGAATAGACCTGCACACTGTACAAAATCATTAGAAGCCCCATGTCTGAGGGCTCAAGCTGGTTGGGCAGGGAGGTGAGAGTGAATAAAAATGAGGAGGCCCGCAAACTGCTTTTGCCCAAGGGCTGGTTTTAATGAGTCTGTCCCTAATGAGTTGTCCCTGCAACTAGCTTCAGGCCTAAACAGATGAGGCAGGGATTCTGCTAAATTTTTGATAGGATTTGCACTGGTTTTATGAGAAAGCAAGCAGTCGAGAGTGCAAAGTTGGGTCATGAATCTTTTACGAGGGTGGATGGTTGTCCATCTTGTCAACTGGAGCGAGAAAGACCTGGTTGGTAATGGAAATCTTGGCCTTGGACTCTGTAGATCTCCACACCAGATCAGCTAATTTGGTCAGGGTGGCTGGGCTGTGTGTGTGTGTGTGTGTGTGTGTTGATTCAAGACCTTGCCCATGGCCTCCAAGAAGAATTTATCTTAAAACTTCATCAAGGAGATGACTGGAGTCATTGCCTGACCCTGACTAATCTTTTGTGGGACTCAAGCCCTATTAGGGATTTGTACATTTCTTCCATGGTACACAGTGAAGAAACCTCCTTCAAACATTTTAATTAACATCCTTTGCCCCCCCCTCCCCCCCAGGCAGCTCCATTCATATCAGAATCACAAACTTAACCCTTTGGTTGTGTGAGACAGCTCTGACCAAGGATAAGAGGTCATTTTTTGATTTGTATGGAGATGTTTCTAGGGTGGCTAATATCTGTCAATTCTGGAATGGAGTGGTACAGGAGATTTCATATACTACCACCATTATTATTATTATGAAAAGCTGCCAACAAATATATTTCTCTAGTGTGATTCATCTACCAAGAAGCAATTTTCTTGGTGGCTTAGAAGATTACATAAAATGCTAGATCAGCAGCCTTTACTGTGCTGGGTGAACTGCTACCCCCCTCCTTGTGAGCCTCACACTCTCTTTCACATTAATCATGTAATTGATTTAATAAGCTCTGGCTTCAAGAGAGCTCCTACCCCCTCCCCCTTCCTCCTTTTTCCTCCTTCCCCTCCTTCTCCTCATAAGGTTTCAGTTTGGTGTTTGACTGGTAGGCTGAGGGTCTTGAATCTTACCAGGCATGAACCCTGACAACCTTGTTTGTGTAACAAATATCCTCATCTATTTCTGTGGCTCTCCTCTTTCTTCCTTTTAATTTATTTTCCTAGGCCATTTCGTTCATAGAGTTTAAGTGTAATAAAAGCACAATGTATTTTTGTATATAGCTGTATGTATGTACAAACTTCCGTGTATAGTAGAACCTCCGTAGCTGACCACCTCCCTACACTGACCATCTCCTTAAGTTGACCTAATTTTCATAGACCAGACATGGCCCACATGTATGTGTCAGTACAATAGGCCTATATCAGTGGTTCTCAACCTTCCGAATGCCGTGACCCTTTAATCATGTTGTGGTGACCCCAACCATAAAATTATTTTCGTTGCTACTTCATAACTGTGATTTTGCTACTGTTAGGAATCGTAATGTAAATATCTGATATGCAGGATGTATTTAGGCGACCCCTGTGAAAGGGTCTTCTGACCCCAAAGGGGTTGCAACCCACACAGGTTGAGAACCGCTGGCCTAGATCCTTATATTGACCACCCTATATGCTGACCATTTTGTTGCAGTCCCTTGGGTGGTCAGTTTACTGTATATTTATATATTATATATATAGTAGATATATACATGTATATATATTTCACAAACTTGAAAGCATTTCACATACGGTATCTTATTTGAACTTCTCCAAAACTAAAAGGCTTGACAATTAGCCAGAAGAGATCTATGATACCTATTTTATAGAATTAGGAAACTGAAGTACAAAGGAATGGACTAATTTACGTCCTTGTAACTAGTTTTTTATGCATATGGGTTAAAAATGTTGGTGTCTACATTCCTTATAGTAGGGCACTGCTGTTTTCATATTCTTTGTTGTCTAAGGCATTTCTTTCTCTGGTTGCAACTAACACTGTACATATTTATCTTCAAGAGAAACATCCAGTTTGTCTAAGAGAGCATAATTGGAATTGTTTTCTGTGGTTGCCTTAAGTCAGATGTGCTAATGTATATTGAAATTAAACAAGACTACACATGTACAAAACACTTGATGAATCACATAATTATACTAAACCAACATTAGCTGGGGTTATTAGTTCAGATCATAGTTTTGCAAGGACTCTGTAAAGTCTCATGGAATCATCTTTGGAGGAGCTTACACATCCCATTATTTATGTTCTAATCATTTTTCTAATGGACAATTCAGGGAAAGTGGGTGTGGTCTGGCTGTTATAGGGTCCATAAGATTGGACAGAGTCCCTGTTGTAAATAGATGTTTGTGTTCAAAAGTTAGTTGTCTAGATTTTAGAGTCTAGAGAATGGGCTCTAATGACGGATGCCAAAGGCAATATTGTGAACTATTGGGAACAGAGGACAGTCAAAGGCTTAAAGGCTTGACAGTGGGGGAAGCAGAGACTGCTGGATAAGGAATGAAGATGTTCTGGACACTTTTCTTTCATGAGGTTCTGATTGACCTGGATGGACTTTTTTATTCTTCATCCTGGCCCATATTTAAAGGGGCTGAGTGAGTACAAGTAGTTACTACCCAGAAAAGTTAACCAGGAATTCTAAGTCTCAAGAAATCCCTAACCTGGTGTTATAAGTAGAACATTTTCCGACTCTCACTGCTAAGGCTGACTTTGGTGTTTTTCTTTTAGGAATAAGAAAGAACAAAGTTCTTTACCACATGGAGAAATATTGTCTTATCCATTGGGGTTGCTGATGCTGGAACATGCTGAGAAGGGAGGAAAGAGCCCCTTAGAAAGAGTTAAGTGTATGTCTATGTGTTTAACAAGGATTAAACAAAGATATTAGATTAATGCTGGTATTAGTATGAGTATAATGAATAGGAAGGAAAATTAATAATAGGAAAAAAGAGTAATGCTTTGTGCTTCAGTATGGATAGACCCTCTGTAATCTCAGCTTATTAGCAACAAAATTCCCCCCTTCTCTCTTGTTAATCTAAAGGCTCTTGGGTCTCTGGTATCCTTATGCACCAGCTCTATTAGAGGAAGTGAAACCAGGAATCACAATATTTGCCCTGGATCTGCATAATTAGGACGAGCTTACTAAATGCAGAATACAAATGTCTTCATACAATAACCAAGAAAATGCCATGAAGGGTATGTTAAACAGTTTGATGAAAACATTCCAGATTGTATATGAAGCCAGCACATTGTACCCCTTCATTGCACTAATGTACGCAGCTATGATTTAATAAAATAAATAGAAAGAAAGAAAGGATTGAAGCAGCTCATCAAGTGAACTTCTCAAAACGCATTTGATATAGTAGCACGTAGTAGTGGCAGGTCCATAAATCAACTGATTATGGCCATCTGATTCAGAGTTTAAAGTGTCCCCCATGCAGAAAGCTCGTCTCCATGGATTCACTTCACAGAATACAGAGAGCGTTTCCTCTGGTCCCTTAGACATTTCAGAGGGCAAGGAGATCTGCATGACTTTTGAAGATGCCCAAACACTAATAGTCAGGCCCAAGGTGCTGAATAGACCTTGCACATTCCTTGACTATTTGTATCAGTGATAACTCATAGAAGTGGGTTAATAACTATTTGTTGAATGAAAGGGTGGTGAATATTTTGCTTAAGCTGTGAAGCCTTGTTTTCTTTCCTACCTCTTTCCTTTTCTTGCCTAAAAAAGCCTATTTTAGGACTGGTGGATTTTCTGGTTCTAATCTCACCCTGGCCAACAATTTGTAGTGTGGTCTTGTCGAAGCCTTTGCTTCTCCATCTTGTCTGGAATCTGGGTTAACTGAGACTTAACTCCTTGTCCGAGATGCCATGTTAAATGACTAATTAACACGAGAGGAGGTGACAGCATTGTCATTGACAAACAGGGCTCTTAGTAACCTGCGGTTCTCCTGGAAATGTTTGCCTGGCACTTGAGTCTCCCTAGGCCCCTGTGAATTTAGAGGAAGGAGGGTCTCTGTCATACCCACTGTGATTGAGCTCTTTGTCGCTTGAGTTTGTAAACTCGGGAGCCCCTTCATCCAAAGCTGTGCTGGGGAAGTAAGTGGTGTGACCCTGATATCCGAAGGTCAGCAAGATTAGAACAATGAGGCCATGTTTTTTCTAGGCTAACTAGACAAATGTTATCAGCAAGTTTTCCCTTACAGGTGTGAGCTATGTATCTCCATTTACCTTCAGCTGAGCTCTAATTTCAACAAGGTTTGAAGGAGGAGGAAGGTTGGGAAGGAAGATTGGTGCTGAACACATTGCAGCCACACACATTAAGAAGTGAGCAGACAGAGTTGGATTCGTCTCTCAAACCAGTCTTTGTCTGGGCTATTCGGCATGGCCCTATTCCATCAGATGGATCCTCCCAAAGTACACGGCTACATCTTCTCCTTCCACCAGAAACCTCCAGAGCATCTCACGGGGAATCCTCAGAAACCAAACTTCAGAAACGCCAGAATTCTTATCATAGTAAACAGGGTCCTCCCCTGCCAACCTAAACTCAACTTTTCATATTTCCAAAGCAAAAGTAGATCTAGGTTTTTATGAGGAGTGAGACTTACAGAATTTGGGAGCCCTCCTTAAGAAAAAGATACCAAATGACTAGGGCAAAGTTAGGTGAGGCCAAGGACACACAGGGCTGTTGGTGAAGGTCTTTGAAAGTCAAGCTCCATCACCTTCAGACTACTACCCACCTCTGTTCCCAGTTGGTCTTTTGTAGCGGCGAAGCTAATTTTATGAGATGGACAAGAATTGTATTCCATGCTTGACCTTGGATCGCCCCTGCCTTAGTTGGACTAATCTTCTCACTGTCCTCCTATTAAAAATTAAGTATTGATTAAGAGTCAAGTCTAATAAGAGCTAAGTACTTGTGCTCACGGTCATAACCCTTCTTAGGGAGAAGCAGGAATGGAATCAGTTGAATTAACCTGGCCTGAAACAGATTTTCAGAGTGTGTTCTCTGGGTTAGCTGTGTCAGCGTCACCTGGGGAGGGCCATACCTGCCGCTTGTTAAACATATATGTTCCTAGGCCCCTTCAGAATTACAGAATAAGGCTTTCTAGGGCTAGGATACAGGAATCCCTGTTTTATAGAGCCACCCACCTCCCATACTTCTGAGACACATGAATGTTTAAAAACTGCTATCTCAGGGCCATGGAGGGCCACTCTTAAGATGCAACATTTACTTACGCCTTCGAGGATGAGTGGCGGTTACCAAGTACATTAGTTTCCAAAAGCTTCCCTAACATAATATTCCAAACTGAGAGGCTTTAAACAACAGAAACGTGTCCTCTCTTAGCTCTGTAAACTAGAAGTCAAGCTGTAGGCAGAGTTGATTTCTTCCGAGAACCCGAGGGAAGACTTGCTTTGTGCCCCCTCTCCCAGCCCCTGGAGGCTGTGAGCAATTCTTGGTGGGTTTTGCTTCTATTGTAGCTACACCCTTCCAATCTCTGCCTCCGTCTCCACACTGCCTTCTTCCTTTTCTACGTTTGTCTTCAACTGACCTTCTTGTGGGGACACAAGTGTTGGATTTAGGGCTCACCCTAATCCAGTTTGGCCTCATCTCAACTACTTAAATTTGCAAAGACCATAGCTTCACAGAAGGTCACATTCCGAGGTTCCAGGTGGGCCTGAGTTTTTGGGAAAACGTCAACCCACTATAGGGAATGAGGGTCTTCAGTGGAGGAGAAGGGCAGTGAAAAGAGATGGATGAAATTAGAACCTGGAGAAGATTCTCCAGCACGGTTTCTTCTTTGCCTGGTTTCACTCATATGCCCCTTGCCAAGATGAAATAGCTCTAAGTCGTGATCTATTTCCTTACACTCTCTTACAGTTTCGCTTTGTTCCTGAATAGTTCTGTTTGTTTGCTTGTTCAGTACCCTTTCTTCACCCTCATTCAACTTGAAATTTCTCCCAGATTCAGGCCTGTGTATCCTCAGTGCTTAAAACAGTGCCTGGTCTGTACCCAATGGCCCTTGATTATTTGTTGATTACTTGAAGCTGGGCAGAAAAAGGCATGTGTGTATGTGTGTGTGTGTGTGTGTTATTCATCCATCCAGGAAGCTAAAACATTGCCTCTGTGCCATAAAGAGAAATCTGTTGGGAAGTAAGGGGGTGTTGTTCCAATGACATCTAGGACCCGGAGTCTCAACCATAAGGGGCTTCAAAGCATTTGCAAAGGGACACTATTAAAACACGAGCATGATACGAAATGAAGAGTTGTGTCTCCGGCTGCTGTACAAGTTGGTGACACCTCAGAGAAGAGAGAAAGACACTGTAAAAGGAGCTTGTAGGAGCTTTTCTGGGTGTGGATTTTAGAACCTGTCATGCTAGGAAGGAAGGAACCCAGTCTAAAGTGTGAATTAAATGCACACTAATAGGTTCCTTTTGGAAGGATGTTTGGAGAATCTAAAAATAGACCTGCAATTTGACCCTATAATTCCTTTACTTGGTATATACCCTGAAGACCAAAAATCACATTATAACAAAGACATCTGTACCAGAATGTTCATTGCAGCCCAATTC
>CAUYON010154441.1:0-13752 GCA_963573935.1 Arctocebus calabarensis
ATTAAAGGGTCGTAGCATTAGGAAGGTTGAGAACCACTGCTTAAGACAGCAGTTCAACCTGTGGGTGGCAACCCCTTTGGGGGTCGAGTGACCCTTTCACAGGGGTCGCCTAAATACATCCTCCATATCAGATATTTACATTATGATTCATGACAGTAGAAAAATGATAGTTATGAAGTAGCAATGAAAATAATTTTCTGGTTGGGGGTCACCACAACATGAAGAACTATATTAAAGGGTCACGGCATTAGGAAGGTTGAGAACCACTGCTCTAAAGAAACCCTAAGTCCATGTTCTTCATAGAGCTTTAGGCATAAAGACTATGATTCAAAACCTGACCCTAGTACACATGCTGCATGATCGTGTAAAAGTACAAGTTAACTACTAACCTATTTTGGCCTTTATATCATCATCTGTAAAAGGAAAATAGTAGAGTACATTCTTTTCTCAGATAATCTAGTGTACAAGCAGCTACCATATGTATTTTAGAAGTTATCTTTTTAGATTTTTAGAAATTACAATGGTGCTTGACACTGATTAGAGTTTAATAAGCCTTGGCTATTGTCGTGAATCTATCCTAACTATAGAGGTCTTCAATTTTTTTAACCTTAAAAGTTTAAAGATGGGGAAGTATATTTTATTTAAAAAATACATTTCAACCATGTTTTCACTACTGTCAGAAATTTTATAGCTTATCCTGTTTTTCATAGAAAAACAACGAAACTCCTCTGCTCTCTAGTATAAGATGCATTGTCCAGAGGGATAACAGAAATGTGAGCAGTATGTGAAAATCGAGGCCATGAGAGGTTGTAAATTAGGATATCGCCTGAAAGGAGCAAATCTGAAGTACAGGTAAAAGTTGGCTTACTTAACTTGGAGGAAGTATAAATAGCACATTCCCAAAGGTATGTGACCCTACAGGTGACATTAAACCAAGTCAAGGGGCACAAGGATACCCAGGAACTGAAAATGTAAAAATCATGCGGTGGGAGGTATAAGGAAGATTGTAGTAGCCAAGTGGAATGAGAAAGTGGATTCCATGGGCAGCATAGAAGTGGAACAGTGATCTTCAAGCCGTAACATTGGCATTTTGTGTGTCACCAGAACGGACCGAAAGCCACTGTCTTTTCCTTCGGGAATGTTTTACATTGTGTAAGTGCCATCATCAGTGTGCTGTCCTGTGATACCTAGAGAGAGCTTGATTCTCAAGTGCATGGATGAAACAGTTTCCTGACAACCTTGAGAAAAATTTATTTTCATAAAGCAAAACATTGTTATTTTTTGAAATCTTAGGATCACGGAGCATACTGGTACTTATCATATTTAATTACCCAAGGAAGCTAGGAAAACTGTATCAGAATCACGCCAGTGACCAGTGATAGAACACGGCCTGCTTCACTTCAATCTTTTCTTTATTGTGGCGATGGGGTAGATGAATGGAAATGAAACTAATAACATCAAATGTTCTTTCCACAAACTCCGAAAACAGAGATTCAATAAATTGGAACCATGTTGAGTCTAGAGTCATGCTGAATTAGAATGAAGGAAGCCTTAGAGGATAAGAAAGACCCCCATACAGATGAACAAATTAAAAATTAAACAGTCACATATGAAAAAGAAAAAAAAAAACACCACCAAGAATATGGGGTCATGTTCCATCAGGAAGGCTTTACTGGCTAGGATGACAAAAAAGCCAGTAAAGCCTAATGATGACACAGAGCCACTCTGAGGGTGTACCAGTGCAGTTTTGCACTGAGTGTACTGACAGGCCAGATATAAGCATGAGTTTGAATCCCATCTCTGCATTTAATAATTAGTTGTACAACCTTGGCGAAATCAGCTTTCCCTGCTTCTGTAGTAAAAACTGGTATAGTATGTGTTATTTGGGCAGGATTGTAATAACATGCAAATGAATAATTTGTATGTGACAATGCTTCACTCAGTGGATGACACATTTTAGTAAATTAATTGCTTCAGTTTAGTTCAATTAAAACCATTCAAATTAGGAGTACATTTATTTAAAAATATTGGTTGAACATCTGGTTGTTTGGTGTTATCCAGACATGTTGGATTGGCACTTACTTTCCAATGAGACATAGAATTTTTTAGTATCCTGTTTAATGTTGTGCAGATGTAGTCGGATTACACTTTTCACTATGAAAGGACATCCAGGGGTGCAGGGTCCAAATGGACATGCATGCAAAGACAAAAATAACAAATTGGACCTAAAATGTTTTAGAAGCTTTGATTCTTCCTTATACATTTTATTAAGTGTTCCAGGAAATTTGATTTATGGAAGAAATGAAGCACACTGAGTTGGCTTTAAGAAGCTGTTTATGTAAAATTCGGCCTGATACATACCAGCAATGATGCAGGCTGACCTGAAGAAAGGCAAGTTGGGGCTAGGAAGTACTGGATGTGTATTCTTGACTAGTGACTCAAAAGGAAAAAACTTACCTTTAAAATATGTAACACAATGAGGGGGCGGGTATTAGAAAGAGAGAAAACTAGCATCTCACCACTTACTAGGATTTTGGATGATTGGCAGGAATATGTAGCTGTATCCCAGGTCACCATCAGAGAGTGGTAAGAAGACAGTTTTCACAGCAGTCTGCACTGTCAGAGTGTAGTGTAGTACTGTTTTCCTGTGTCATAGTAATAATTATAGAAAAGTACAGTGATTGGGTTTGAGCCATCCTGAAGAAAATTTAACCAAAAAGGCTGTGGCTGGGTCTAAGTTACCTTTGCAGTAAGTCTAGGAAATTTGTATCAGTGGGGTAAAAACTGAGGGGAAATTGGAAAAAGAAATCAGCCAAATTTAGCATGACTACTAGTTTCAGGGAATGGTGCCAGGTCTCAGTTACGGTGTTGGTAATGGGCAGAAGGGCTCCAAAATCAAGCAAAAGTACTTTATAAGAGACCATGCCAAGATTTGAATGTCTGTTCTGCATGACAGAAGTCATTCACCTTCTAGGGGAGAAGTACAAATAGCATCAATAAGTAAAAAGTCAACTTGCCATTGTATTTCTCTTTTCTTTTTTCCTATTTCACACTTGCAAGACCAGACTCACAAGGTAAGAGAAGAAACCAATCACACCCTATGCTGAGACTGAGGAAGACATATGCCAGGAAGAAAGGGGAGAACAAAGAAGAAAGGAGAAAAAGAAACCAAACACAACATTGACATGTAACAATTAGAGCGCAGCCTAATGGTAACATATCCCATTTTAATACACAAAGGGGGCTGTTCTAACAACAGATGGTATCCCAAAATCTTACTGTGTTTTCCTGATATTCTGATTAAAAGCAGGAAATAGGTCTGAAGAAAAATAAGATTGTGGCTGTATAAACCTCACCAAGATTTTTAATACCAGTATTCCATTTACAAATATGAGGAATATCCAGAAAGTATCTAGTCATTGTTCATACTATTGTTCATACTACATGACTGCGTACTTTCAAGACAGTCATCATATATTCCAGATAATTTCTCAGAAATTACCCTTGACCTTCATTATTGTTCCCAATTAGTCACATTTATTCTCTACAATTTTGGCACACAAAAACTTAAGTTCTCTGTAGGCACATGTACGATAACACCTATGACATTTTTAATGATGAGCTGGAGATGGCTCATACTAGCTTATAAGAGCCAATTGTTAAAAATTCAGAAATTTTGTGAGCCAGTTGTTAAGCCCAGACATTACTGAAAATTGAATAATGTTTGGAATAAGCTCACAGTCAAATAAACTACATTAAAAATGATGGTAGTAGATACTCAAAATCCATAACTTTCTAATTATTTTACTACATTTTACTGTCATCTATGCTCTTGGGTTTACTTATGGCTATTACATTAGCATGGTGGGAATACTTTCCAACACTGCACATGCATCCCTTTCCAATTCTGTGTTCAATGATGTCATATTGGTAGCTTGATATTGGTCATGATGAGACTATTTATATCATAAAAAAAGCGACTGCTACAAATTAAGGTCCTATGTGTTTGTTATTATAGTTGCTACCATTATTGTCCTGGTGAGCTGGTAACTTTAAACCTTTACCAAGCAGCACACCACTGCTTCTCTTTGGTAAACTCTCTTTCAAGAATTCTTTCATAACTCTGGCTGGACATAGTGGTTCTGAACAAGAATTCAAATCCTAATATGAGCTGGTTTTACTTTGAAAGCAGTTTTTTTCTAGAATGGTTACTTGCTATGACTTCACAGTGAGGGAGTTTCTGTTACCTGAAAATCTTGGTATTCTTATTTGCTTCTTTTCATGAGAAAGGAGATGACATATTTAAATAAGGAGGTTTATAAAAGGACCTGGGAGGGGGTGATTAAATCTCTCTCTCTCATATCTAACTTCTTCTGAGACTCCCCAATTTAATCTCTCATCCTTCATAACATATTTGTTTGAATAGATCTAAATGGGGTTCTGTACATGTGTGGGTGGACATATGTCTACATTTTGGCTACAGTATTAGTCACACTATTGTTACAATGCACCATCTACAACTCTTACGTTTCCTAATGTTTTGAATTTGGATGAGGAACAGGAGGATTATTTACTATCTTCCTCAAACCATAGGATGCACGAATTAAAAAGAAAATACAAGCTATTTCTTAAAATACGTCTGTTTTATCTTCAGGCTTGAATACCTAACAATTAATTGAAAAAACTCTGAAAAGAGGTTAGCCTTGGTTACATAAATTTGGGATGCACTCTTCTAAGGTCATATTTACAGCTGTAAGTGATTAAGTTGTTCAGAACTGTACACAGGGTAGAAAGATAAGAGGATCAAGAGAAGAGCTTTGTTGTTGATGCTGTTGACTATGAGGTAGGAAGTGAGGAAAGGAAACATCTCTTGATAGAATGAAAGAAAGGTGAGATGCAATGTGATATGCAAAGAATATGAGTGGTAGTAAGGAACTGAATAGAAGGAAAAGAAAAAGGTTAGGGAAGGCAATCTAAGCATTTATAATTTTAAAAGAAGAGCAACGCATAAGCTGTGGAATGGATGTAAAAGCTGCAGCTGAAGTAGTGATGAGGACAACCACTCGAGCTCAGGAAGACAATGAATTGAAAATCTACAGTTTTGGATGACTTATCTCTACCATAGCCTCATCACTGAGGATGATGTCAGATGTTTTTGCATGAAACAGCTAGATTTTAGCTATGCTCCATGTTCTTAAAGAATGAATAAAGCCACATATTTTTATTAAATGTCTGCTAGATGGCAGACTGTATTCCAGGCACTGATGATTCAACAATAAACAAAGCTGACAAATTTCCTGAATTCTTAGCTTATATCTTGAAGAATGAAATAATATATGAATTAACAAGGAAAACATTATATGATAAGTTCATTGTAGAGCTTAATAAGTGATGTGATACAGATTGACAGTGTTGCTTCTTTAAATTGGTGAATAGAGAGACCCGTGGATGTAAGGAATGACTTCAGGAGCGTCCAATCTGCCTGCAGCCCATGGGCCACATGTGCATTATGTGAGGACCAATTTGCTCTCTGTGGTGTCAAATATCATGAAAATTATACACAAACTTTTTCTTTTATTTATCAGCTTTTGTTATCGTTCGTGTACTTAATATGTGCCCCAAAACAACTCTTCTTCCAATGCGCAGCAGAGAAGAAAATAGATTGGACGCCCCTACAGACTTAGATTAATAAAAGAGAGTTATGGGTTTGGTAGAGCAGGTTATGAGCCCCAAAGGAAGATGGATTCTGGGTTTACCAGTCCTGTGGTGCTGGAAACCATACCCAGAAATTTGGATTTACCTTTTCTTTCTGAGGAAGGAAACAGCTTAATTTAAAATTCTCCTGAATTTGGTCTTAATTTGTCAGTAAGTTTACATATGTTTCCATTAGTGTGCGACTAGATGACCAAATATAGGCAAGTAAGGGAGAGGAGTAATTACTCAATCTTTTTTAGAATACTAGAAGCCTACATCATAGCAAGTTATGTAGTTTGAGTTGGGCATATTTTCCATTAACTTTAAAAGATGAGAAAATTGAGTCCCCCCAAAATGAGTCACTTAAGGCTGTGTGTTGTTTCTGATGCTCAGCCCGGAACAAGGTTAAGCTTTCTCATTCTATTTTATAGCATTGGCATGTTCAGACTGCTCTCACTAAGCCAAAGTGACACTTCTGGCTAATTTTTGCATTACATGCTGAAGCCCCATATTCTTTTTTTTTTTTTTTAATAATTTTATTGAATCATAACTCTGTACATTGGTGCAATCATAGGGCACGATTCATATACATTCAGAAATGTTTTGATCGTACTGTTACAGATAGCCTTCATGGCATTTTCTTGATCACTATATAAAGACATTGATACTCTACATTTAATAAGTTTCCCCAGGGCACACCCTATCTTAACATGATCATTTTCAGCATTTAGTATATTTTCTTATAGCCTTTTACTTTCCTTAAATAGTTGTTTTGTTTTAGCCTAAATTCTATCAATAAGCCTATGATTTTGCAACTTTCTTTTTCAACTTAATACCATGTCATAAGCTTAAAATAGTGAATAGCTTTAAACTTTAAAATGTCTTCAAATAAGGATATGAGCTTGTACCATCATTCTTTGGTTATAAACAAGAGAAACTGAGTTTAGCTACCTTAAGCTCAAAGGTAATGTAGTGAAGGGATGTCGAGGAGCTGACATAAGGACCGAAGGATAGAAAACCAGAAGAGAGACAAGTACGGGCAGTAGGAAGCACCAAGTACTTTTCTTCCTGGGCACTGTGCCTAGAATGGATGCAATCTTTTTTCTATCCCTGAGCCACTGCACTCAACATCCAGATCTTAAGGAAGATAGTCTCATCAGCTAGTTTGGGTCCTTTGTCCAAGTTTTGGTAAGGAAAGACAGGGGAAGTTAAGGGGAATTCGGTAATGGAAGGTAAGTTGTTGCACAAAAAATGGCCATGTCAGGGGATAACCATGGGAACTCATAACACCCTATTGTTTACCAAAGTCAGTTCAGTTGTTCTTAGATGCTGGATGGAATAGGAAGACCTTCCCAGGTAGAGGGTCCTGCTCTTTGGTCAAAGGAACACTTTACATTGTGACTATTTTGATAAAAAACAAACCAAGTATTAGAGTGGCAGTGGCTTGAGGCAGTCACTGAAATAATTGAAAAGAACAAGTAAAAGTTTTAGCAAAAAGAAGAAAGTTTGAACATAATTTACCCATAAAGCATGCTGCAAACAAGCTTGCTACATTTTCAGAGGCAGCAATTACTGCACAATTACTTTTCCAGTCAGGGTCGTTAGAAGACCAAAGTCAGATTTGTTGCTGATTGGCACTGCAAGCCAGGTCCTGTCCTAGTGACTGCAGGCTCCAAGCAAAGCACGATTTTAGATTTTATACAAAACTTTGAGGAGTATCAGCTGCTTCTTGGAAATCTCCCAGGTCTTATTTAACTCTGTTCTTAAAACAACCCACCTGCAAGGTCTTGATCAGCCTCATTTCCATAATAGCACAGGTCAGCCTGACCTAAACCAGTCCCAAATAGCCTAACCACACCCATCATCCACCCTGCTCATATCTAGCTAACTACCTAACACAAATATTTTGCCTCATTTTTACAAAAGCAGATTGAACCCAAAATTACATTTCTATTTTATTTTTTGTAAACATGGAATCTTCTAACTACTCTGACTGGAAAAGTAATCGGCAATTGCTGCCTCTGAAAATGTAGGAAGCTTTCTTGCAGTGTGTGTTACGTGTAAATTGTGTTTAATGAGCATTTTGCTGAGTCTCTAATGCCAATCTGCCTGACTTAGTGGACGTTGCAGTAACAGGTGGTTTTCTCAGACTTCACTGTAAGCCTCAGCCTCCTGGCTCCGCCTATCCCCAGGCATGCATGGTTTAGCCATGCTGGGTGGGGCTGGTGCTCAAGGGCACTGCAGGATGTTGGAGGAGAGGTGTCTTGCTATCCTGGGGTGTTGGGCAGTTGGAAACTAACTTTAGCAATTCAGTCAAGAGATCAAAGGGAATACATTGAGTGCCCTCTTTAGCTAAAAGTTGAAAAATTCTTTACTTTTGAACTTGTTATTTGACCAGATGAGCTCTATTCCTGAGCTGAAATGTGCTGACATCTCATAGCCTCACTGTCCCAGGCATCAGAATGGTCTGGGACCCCCTCTTCCAGCCCTCTCAATCTATCTACCACTTAGCATTTTAGTTAATTAAGTGACTTAACTAGACCATCTTGGAGGCTTTTTGGGCCAACTGCCATGGCAATGCCAAAGAAGGAAAGTTGTAAAGAGGAAGAAAATTCATTACTTAGCTCTCACTGAACATGTATGTTTTGAGTACCTTTTATATATAAGGTTTCACACAAGTCTTGGGATACAGATGTGACAAGAGGGACAGGGTTTCTGGACTCTGGCCCGCTCCTTCCCTATATGGCATTGGGGGAGGAGGGGTAAAGAGAAGGTGGCCGAGTGGTCTGAGTGAAGATGCAGGGTGCTCCTCGTTCCAATGCCTGGTCTCTAGTATGTCCTGGAGAACCCTTGAAAGCCTTGGTACTTTTCCACTTTGGTTCCCGGAAGTGCCCACAATGTAGAGGACCAGGGGTCCAAACATGAGAGAACATGAATATATAATTAAGATAAACAAAAAGGACCTCAGATGAGAAGACAGAAGAAGAGACAGCATGTCTGGACACCTCCCCAGCAGAGCACAGGGTGACGACGCTGGCCCTGAAAGTTGAACATTCAAAGACAAAAGAGCAAAGGGAAAAGGTGCAGGAAATGGAGAAGGAAGAAAAAAAAGAACAAGGGGAGGGCCTGGCAGACATCAGAAGTGGCAGCCACAGGAAGACTGACGCTGGTGTTGCAGTCCTATCAAAAAGCAGCAAGAAGAAACTTGGAGAGCAGACGGCCATGAGGAGGAGAGAGATAAAACCAGTTGCTAGGGCATCCCAGATCTCTGGGAGCAGTTAGTGGCAACAGACAGTCCTTTGTATGCCTGAAGAAGCCCTGAGTATAGCACTGTACCAAAGCAGATGCCATAGGTGATATTCATAATAATGCCACTCAGTTAGCAGGGGTCTACATAATATTTCATACCATGCGTCATACTGCCTTGATGCTGCCTTTGTGGCTGGAAAGCAACCAAGACAATGTATAAATGAATGAGCTGGCTATGTTCCAATAAAACTTTATTTACAAAAACAGTGTGCTCTGTCTCCTTAGGCAGGAAAATAAGTTATATATTTTCTTTTCTTTCTTTTTTTTGAAAAGATGAGGTTTCACTATGTTGCTTAGCTGCAGTGCAGTGCTTATTCATAGGCACAGTGATCCCCTTGCCTCTGTCTCCTGAATAGATGGGACTTTACACAGAGGTGCCAAAAAAAAGTATACACATTTTAAGAAAAGAAAAAACTGTATTAAAATGTGTATAAAAATTAAAGCTCAATATATACTGATAACAAAAGATGCCGTACAAGTCCTGTTGAGCACCTCTTATAATTGCAGAAGTCAAACGTGACTTGAGCATTACAAATTTAATACAATTTTTTCTCTCTTGGAATGTGTATGTATATTGTTGTCATCTTCTGCATCTTTTGTTAGGAGCTATTTGGTTGTTAGGAACTTAGCCCATTTGAGTTAATATAGGTAAAGTCAAGATATTCTTTTTAAGGTTTCTACAGGTAACTAACCTGGTAGACATCAAAAACGAGAAATGAAATCAACCACACCCACAAGGACCAAGTCAAGAGAGTCACGGAGATGGACTTGTCCTTCCATCTCTAATGAGGCCACGTGTCAGCTCTATTCTCCCCATTCTCTCTCTCCTAACAGACTTTTCCCATTTAATTATCAGTGCAAAAAACTGCTGATGGTGGCTGAACCAATCCAGTTCTGACCTTACATTAAGTTTCAGTTCAAGTGCTCCCCATTGTCTAACTGGGTTTTTCAGCGTCCTTACCCAAATTTTTAGTATAAAGAATTTGGTTGGGCTCGGCGCCTGTGGCTCAATGGGCTAAGGCGCCAGCTACGTACACCTGAGCTGGCGGGTTAGAATTCAGCCT
This sequence comes from Arctocebus calabarensis, assembly GCA_963573935.1. Taxonomy (NCBI): domain Eukaryota; kingdom Metazoa; phylum Chordata; class Mammalia; order Primates; family Lorisidae; genus Arctocebus; species Arctocebus calabarensis. The sequence goes on from CAUYON010154441.1 coordinate 10,068, forward strand.
GGCCCGCCAAACAACAATGACGGCTGCAATCAAAAAATGGCCCGGCGTTTTGGCAGGTGCCTGTAATCCCAGCTACTTGGAGACAAGAGACTTGCTTGAGCCCAGGAATTGGAGGTTGCTGTGAGCTGTGATGCCACAGCACTCTATCCAGGATGACAGCTTGAGGCTCTGTCTCAAAAAAAAAAAAAAAAGAATTTGGTTGGCTCAGAAGAGCAAAGATATCTCGGTCCAATTAGCTGTGGCTGTGGGGACCTGTTCATGTGGCAAAACCTTGGAAGTCAGAACAGGAAGCAACTGTGTGTGGGGTGAGAACACAGTGATTAGCATCACTACTGTATCCATTCAGCTATGTAGAAAATTCCAAATACCCTTCCATGAACTGCACAAATAATGTAAATCCCTTATGGAAAGCAATGTAGTACAACTTACTCACATTTAGAAACTGTTTGACTGAGAAATGCTGCGTCAAATGACCCAGTAATTATGCTCCTGGGTATACATAGTTCAAAGAAAACCTCAGGCTTGTCCCTAAAGAGACATAGCTGGGAATGTTCATTCTGATGTTATTTATGGTGTTAGAAAGTTGGGCATCCTTACTGGGAGACAGCGATGTGGTGGGAGCCCCCTGTGAGCTTCAACAGTGAGAAGTGTAACTTAGATGTCCACATGGCCACGGGACAGCTTAAAGGCATGGTGCTGAGAGAAAAAGGAAAGAAACTCAACATGATCTCACACAACAAACCCCCAGTAGTGTAAATATAAATACATATGTATAAAACACATATTCTGCAGGAATGCACTCATCAGGAACAAAGTGGTGTCCCTTAAAAATATAGTCGGCTGAGGAGGGAGGGCGACTGGTGGGATCTCCCCTAATGTGCACAATGTAAGGATGTTCAGCATGCCTCCCCGGTGAAGGACCCAACTGCAACTTGAACTTTACCTTTGCATTGAAAACAATGTAACCTGAACATTTGTTCCCTCATACTAATCTGAAATAAAATAAGTAAATAAATAAAAATAAATTAACTTTAAAAAATATATACAGTAGGAACTTCCGACTATGATGGACTAGCTTGTCCTAAACAAATCCCATCCTCCCCCCCTCCTTTGTTCCCCCTTCTCCCAACTTGAATTGAAATGAGTTTTTTTCCCTATGCGGGTGTGAATTAGATCATCTACTGGCTTCATTTTAGTATTGAGTACATTAGGTATTTGTTTTTCCATTCTTGTGGTACTTTACTGAGAAGAATGTGTTTCAACTCCATCTAGGTTAATGCAGAAGATGTGAAGTCTCCAACTTTTTATGGCAGAATAGTATTTCATGGTAGACCTATGCCACAGTTTGTTAATCCATTCCTGAGGTGCTGACATTTAGGTTGCCTGCATATCTTGGCAATTGTAAATTGAGCTGAGATAAACAATCTAGTGAAAGTGTCCTTATGATAGAATGATTTTTTTTTTCTTCTGGGTAAATGACTAGTCGTGAGATTGTAGGATCAAATGGGAGACGTAATTTGATTTCTTTGAGGATTCTCCATACTTCTCTCCACATCCGAGCCAGCATCTGCAACTTTGGTGTGGAACTTTGTGATGTGAGTTCATTTTACTGGGGTTAGGTGATATCTCTGGGTGGCTGTGATTTGCATTTCTCTGATGATTAGGGATGACGAGCATTTTTTCATGTGTTTGTTAGCCATTTGTCTGTCTTCCTAAGAGAAGGCTCTGTTTATGATAGATGGGATTGTTAGCTCTTATTTTTGTTCATTAATTTGAGTTCTCTATAGATCCTAGTTATCAAGCCTTTTTCAGATTCATAATATGCAAGTATCTTTTCCCATTCTGAAGGTTGTCACTTTGCTTTGATTGTTGTGTCCTTAGTTGTGCCAAAGCTTTTCAGTTTAATTAAGTCCCACTTGTTTATTTTTATTGTTGTTGGAATTGCTGCAGAAGTCTTTTCATAAAAATCTTTCCCCAGGCTGATGTCTTCAAGTTTTTCCCACACTTTCTTCTAGGATTTGTATTGTTTCATGCCTTAGATTAAAATCTTTTCTCCATCTTGGATCAATTAAGCCTTTGTATATGCCAATAACAGCCAATTTGAGAAACTAAGCAGAGACACAATTCCCTTTATGGTAGCTTCAAAGAAAATGGATACCTAGGAATATACATAACAAAAGAGGTGAAGGACCTCTACAAAGAGAATTATGAAATCCTAAGAAAAGAAATAGCAGAAGATATTCACAAAAGGAGGGCCATACCTTGCTCACGGCTGGGAATAATCAGCATGGTAAAAATGGCTATACTTCCCAAAGCAATCTACAGATGCAGTGTAACCCCCATTAAAATACCAACATCGTACTTTGAAGATTTTGAAAAATAGTTCTTTGTTTTGTATAGAACCAGAAAAAAAAACCTCTACAGCCAAGACAATTCTTCATAATAAAAACAAAGCTGGAGACATCACCCTACCAGATTTTAAGGTATATTACAAGTCCACAGTGATCAAAGCAGCCTGATATTGGCACAAAAATAGAGAAATAGACATTTGGAACTCAGTAGAAAACCAAGAGATGAAATCAATCTCTTATAGCCATCTGATCTTTGATAATCCCACAGAGCATTTAAAGGGAGCATGGCCCCGATGAAAACTTCATTTCATTTTCTGTCCTTCTAGACCAGGTTCTCAACCTATGGGGCACAACCCTTTGGGGGTCAAACGACCCTTTCACAGGGGTCACCTGAGACCATCGGAAAACGCATATTTCCGATGGTCTTAGGAATCGAGACACCGCCCCTCTATCCGTCTCCAGGCCGATAGCCCACATGCAGATACGCCCACATATGAGTAATGTCATCATCGTGCCAACCTCACCACATATACGCTTTACAAATACAGGTGTATGCGACAGCGTTGGCACCCTAATGCGCTTATGCAGACCAGTCACACGTGTAGAGAGCAGCTGCGGTGCCGAAAGCAGCTACTCTGTTAAAAGCAGCTACTGTGGCTCGGCGCCTGTGGCTCAGCGGGCTAAGGCGCCAGCCACGTACACCTGAGCTGGCGGCTTCGAATCCAGCCCAGGCTCGCCATGACGGCTGCAACCAAAAAATGGCCAGGCGTTGTGGCGGGCGCTTGTAGTCCCAGTGACTTGGGAGGCAGAGGCAAGAGACTCGCTTGAGCCCAGGAATTGGAGGTTGCTGTGAGCTGTGATGCTACGGCACTCTACACAGGGTGACAGCTTGAGGCTCTGTCTCAAAAAAAAAAAAAACAGCTAAGGTGTTGAAAGCAGCCGTGTTGGGGGGAAAACGACACTTCATGAATTATAATTAGTGGGTAAATGTCAAATCATGTACTTTAGAATCATAAACTACTGCAAAAAAAAAAAAATCTGTACCATGGGAACGTAATCTGGATGCTGATTGGTCTTTTTATATTCAGCTGTGGTTGATGTGAATACTGCCCCCTTGTGATAGTAACAGGTATGTTAAAAAAACACAGAGAACGGTAAATCAGGAAATTTTAATGAACCGTATTGACTGAACGATGCCATGTATCATCTTTTGTATTACTGAAGCTATTGTTATATATCACTTTCCTTAGGAAACTATCCCATGACAATGGATGGTGTAGAGAAGAATGTTAAGAAAAGAAAATATAGTGAGGATTTTTTACAGTATGGTTTTA
>CAUYON010154442.1:0-34887 GCA_963573935.1 Arctocebus calabarensis
GAAAAGGTCAACAAAATAGATAAACCCTTTGCTAACGTAACCAGGAAAAAAAGAATAAAATTTCTAATTTCATCAATCAGAAATGGTAATGATGAAATAACAACAGACTCCTCAGAAATTCAAAAAATCCTTAGTGAATATTAAAAGAAACTTTATTCTCAAAAACATGAAAATCTAAAGGAAATTGACTGACACTTGGAAGCACACCACCTTCCAAGACTTAGCCAGAATGAAGTGGAAATGTTGAACAGGCCTATATCAAGTTCAGAAATAGCATCAACTGTACAAAATCTCCCTAAAAAGAAAAGCTCAGGACCAGATGGCTTCACATCAGAATTCTACCAAATCTTTAAAGAGGAATTAGTACCTATATTACTCAACCTTTTCCAAAATACACAAAAAGAAGGAATACTACCCAACACATTCTATGAAGCAAACATCACCTTGATCCCTAAACCAGGAAAACGCCCAAAAAGAAAAGAAATTTATAGACTAATATCACTAATGAATACTGATGCAAAAATATTCAACAAGATCCTAACAAACAGAATCCAGCAACACATCAAACAAATTATACACCATGACCAAATGAGTGTTATCCCAGGCTCTCAAGTCTGGTTCAATATACATAAATCTATAAATGTAATTCATCACATAAACAAATTAAAAACAAAGACCATATGATTCTCTCAATTGATGCAAAAAAAGCTTTTGATAATATCAAGCATCCTTTCATGATCAAAACACTTAAGAAAATTGACATAGAAGGGACATTTCTTAAACTGATAGAGGCCATCTACAGCAAACCCACAGCCAATATCATATTGAATGGAGTTAAATTGAAATCATTTCCACTAAGATCACGAACCAGGCAAGGTTGGCATTGTCTCCACTACTCTTTAACATTGTAAAGGAAGTCTTAGCCATCACAATTAGGGAAGAAAAAGCGATCAAGGGTATCCATATAGGGTCAGAAGAGATCAAGCTTTCACTCTTCAAAGATGATATGATTGTATATCTGGAAAAACACCAGGGATTCTACTACAAAACTCTTAGAAATGATCAAGGAATACAGCAGTGTCTCAGGTTACACAATCAACCCTCATAAATCTGTAGCCTTTGTGTATGTCAACAATAGCCAAGATGAAAAAATAGTCAAGGACTCTATTACATTCACAGTAGAGCCAAAGAAGATGAAATATTTGGGGGTTTACCTAACAAAGGACGTGAAAGATCTCTATAAAGAGAACTGTGAAACTCTAAGAAAAGAAATGGAAAAACATACCATGCTCATGACTGGGAAGAATCAACATTGTTAAAATGTTCATACTACCCAAAGCAATATACAATGTTAATGTAATCCCTCTTAAAGCTCCACTGTCATACTTAAAAGATATCAAGAAAATAATATTTCATTTTATATGGAATCAGAAAAAAACCTCGAATAGCTAAGACATTACTCAGAAATAAAGACAAAGCAGGAGGAATTACTCTAGCAGACCTCAGACTATACTACAAATTGATAGTGATCAAAACAGCATGGTACTGGCACAAAAACAGAGAGGTAGATGTATGGAACAGAAGAGAGAACCAAGAGATGAACCCAGCTACTTACCATTATTTGATCTTTGACAAGCCTGTTAAAAATATTCAGCAGGGAAAAGATTTTCTATTTAACAAATGGTGCTGGGTGAACTGGCTGGCTACCTATAGAAGACTGAAACTGGATCCACACCTCTCACCATTAACTAAGATAGACACTCACTAGATTAAAGATTTAAACTTAAGACATGAAACTATAAAAATACTAGACGAAAATACAGGGAAAACTCTTGAGAAAATCGACCTGGGTGAATATTTTATAAGAAGGACCCCTCAGACAATTGAAGCAACATCAAAAATACATTACTGGGACCTGATCAAACTAAAAAGCTTCTGCACAGCCAAGAACACAGTAAGTAAAGCAAGCAGACTGCCCTCAGAATGGGAGAATATATTTGCAGGTTATGCCTCCAACAAAGGTTTAATAACCAGAATACACATAGAACTCAAACATATTAGCAAGAAAAGAACAAGTGATCCCATCTCAGGGTGGGCAAGGGACTTGAAGAGAAACTTGTGTGAAGAAGACAGGTGCACAGCCTACAGACACTGAAAAAATGCTCATTGTCCTTAATCATCAGAGAAATGCAAATCAAAACTACTTTGAGATATCATCTAACTCCAGTAAGACTGGCCCACATCACAAAATACCAAAACCAGAGATGTTGACATGGATGTGGAGAAAAGGGAACACTTCTACATTGCTGGTGGGAATGCAAACTAATACGTCCTTTTGGAAGGATGTTTGGAGAACATTTAGAGATCTGAAAGTACTTGCCATTCGATCCTACAATTCCTCTACTAGGTATATATCCAGAATACCAAAAATCACATTATAACAAAGATATATGGACCAGAATGTCTATTGCAGCCCAATTCATAATTGCTAAGTCATAGAAGAAGCCAAAATGCCCATCAACCCATGAATGGATCAATAAATTGTGGTATATGTACACCATGGAATACTATGCAGCCTTAAAGAAAGATGGAGACTTTATCTCTTACATGTTTACATGGATGGAGCTGGAACATATTCTTCTTAGCAAAGTATCTCAAGAATGGAAGAAAAAGTATCCAATGTACTCAGTCTTACTATGAAACCAATATATAGCTTTCTTATGAACCCAGTTTCTTATAACCCAATTATAGCTCAAGAAGAAGGGGAAAAGAAAAGGAGGGAAGGGGGAAGGATGGGTGGCGGGAGGGTAATTGGTGGGACCACACCTACGGTGCATCTTGCAAGAGTACATGTGAAATTTACCAAGTGTAGCATATAAATGTCTGAACACAATAACTAAGAAAATGCCGTGAAGGCTATTTTAACCTGTTTGATGAAAATATTTCAAATTGTATATAAAACCAGCACATTGTACCCCATGATTGCATTAATGTGCACAGCTATGATTTAATAAAATTGTAAAAATGATAATTCATGTAAAGCTTTTAGCACAGAGATGACCGTGGCATTAATAAGTTATCCAAAAGAATACCAAAAGGAGGAAGTAAATATTACCGCTAATAATAATTTGTTGAACATTTGGTCTCTGTTCTACAGTGTATTGATGCATTACATGTAATTACTTGTTTCATTTTCACAGCCTTTCAGATTGGGATTATTTTTCCAATGAGAAAAATGGAACAGAAAGGTTAGGTGATATAACCAAGGTTCCAGAGCATCTGAGTGATGACATTAGAAATCAAACTCAGGGGTTATCTCATTCTAAAACTTGAGCTGAGAGCCATAGGGCTCCCTTCAAAACAAAAGTCAAAGCCACTACATGTAGAGAAAGCAGAAAAACAAATCCTTATCCCCAAATCGCTAGATCTCACCTGAGCACAAGAAAACAAATGACAGCCTTTTTCATCAATAGTACAAAAAGGATCAAGGACATAAGGATCTTTGAAGGTTCACAGGCAGGATACCCACTATTGTTGCTCGTGGGTGGCCGGATTAGAGGGCACAACTTCCTCCTAATCATAACTTATTTGTTTTAAATCCTTGTAACCTCATGGATAATCTCTGTACCAAATCAATGGGAATCCCTTGCTTCACTGCATTCCTCTTCATTGACTAATGTAATGGCTGATGTACTGAACCGAAAGCACCTAGCTGGCTCCGAGGCTATGTTGTGGAAGCTGAAGTCCATCATTGGTGATCTGCTGAGTAATTAGTGATTGACCGACTACTTATTTTCCTGTCACTTCAAAGTGAAACGCAAAAGATACTTATTTCATTTTATACTTTTGCAACCTTGGCAGCCTAGGCAGCTTGCTGGATTTATGTTTTGTTCTCATGCTTATTCCTCCTTGAAAAGCAAAGGACCCCTTCACTGCCTGCCTCAGTGACATTAGATCAAGTAATGGAGTGAAAAAGACGATGTGTTGAGAGGGTACATAATTAAAACGTAGTGTCATTGGTGTCAGAAGGAATAATTTGTGTAAAGAGCAGCTATAGGCAATTGCTCAATGTGGTCTGAAGCAAGGTCTTTAATAAAGTAATAGCTTGCATTTGATTGAATGTGGTAAGTATGCAAACACATACTTTACATATATTAACTCATTTAGTCCTCACAACAGCACTATGACAAAAGTACAATTATTCTCCCCATTTTATAGATAAGGAAACTGGGGCAGAACCCCTGAGTGGTTTTACCAAGGTTAAAACAACTAGTTAATGGCAAAGTTGAGATTTGAACCCAAATAATCTTACTCCAGGGCTGCACTCATATGCTATGCTGAGTCTCTTGAAAGAGGAAATAGTGTAGAATGTTCTCTCTTCTGTCGGTTGTTGTTTGATGAGTCATTTGTTTATTCAGCAAATCATTACTGAGCACCTAATGTATGCCGAGAGTTACACCAAACGCTGGGAATCCTGGGGGTGGGGGATTCCTTGCCCTTGTGAAACTTCCAGTCTAATGTGGGAGCTAGACTTTAATCAAAAAAAAATCTCACCAGTAAGAGGTGACAGGTGACACCAAGGAGAATGATATGGTCTCTGAAAACAGGTGATAGGGAACTGTGACCTTGAAGGGAAGAGGGAGCCTGCCACTGGGAATGCTTCCCTGAAGAAATGATAATTGAATTGCAATCTCAAGAGGTGAGGAAATAATGTTCCAGACAGAAGGAACAGCACAGGAAAACTATTTTTTTCTCCTTTTCCCCAAGCCTCTTTGACAGCTGCACTGGGCTCATTCTCCAGCCTCTTTGAGTTAGATGGTTCACTTTATCATGGTGAGACAAGCATGACAAAGCGAAAATTAATGGCTTCCTTTTTTTTATTTTATAAAGCAGCCTGATTGTATAAAAAGACTTAAAGCTCAGGTGTGACCATTTTACATCTTTTCTCTAAAAGTTCAAAGTTGGGGTGGGGGACGCCAATGACGACTAATTGTTCCAATAGCAGCTTAATTTTTCCTTCTTTAGAAACTGATGCTGAAAGTACCTCCTTTAGCAAAGGAAGAAGGGAGAGTCAGCAGGAGTCGGGGAGAGGGGAGGCTCTGAGGGATGGCGTAGGGGGACGGAAGAAGCTCAGAGGAGGTGCTCCCTGCTGCACTGTATCAATTCCCCTCTCTTTTCTCAAGGACATTAGCCTTCCCTTCTTGCTTCCATCTACCCATCAACCTTGGAGCCCGTGCAATGAGCGGAGGCACTTCAGAATCCATCTGAACTCAAAGCTTGAGCTGCCAGCCTACCCCAGGACTTGGAATCAGACTGGCCTTTCAGTTAAGAGAGATTAGCACAGCTCCGGGACAGAAACACATCAGGCAAGCACTCCCCTGTCCTCAGAGACTCCACACCTGCTGTGTCCCTCTGATTTGAAGACCAAGCTACTTCCATCTCCTTACTCCCTATCCAGAGAGCCCCACAAGTAACCTGATATACAGTCCTTAAGCCTGGTGCCATAGGGCACCACCCAAGCAGCCATAGGGCACCACCTAAGCTGGTTTGTTTATTTACTTAATTATTTTGGCAATAAATAAAGACTGAGAATACCTTTCCTGTGTTTGAACGCAACCTTACCAATTCTACCCCAGCAGCAGCCACAGTCCTTCGGCTACTAATTTCCACCCTTTGGGCCTCAGTTTCACCATCCCCACAATATGGATGGATATATAGGACTAGGATGGAATTGATCTAAATCATTTGTGAGGTCTCCTCCAGCAGAGCAGAAGAGTAGTAGTCCCCATTCCTGTGTAGTGGAAAGATAGGGTCATACTGCTTGGGTTTCAATTTCAGCTCTACCCCTTGCTAATTGCGTGTAAACCTGAATAAGTCCTTGCTAAATCTTAGTCACCCCTTTTGTAAAATGGGGATAATAATGTAAAATGGGGATTATAATAGTGCCTAATTACAGCATAGAGTTGTGAGGCTTTAATGAGGTGATGTGTACCACAGAGTATCTGACACCTATTAAGCCCTCAATACTTCTTTTATTTATTTATTTATTTATTTATTTATTTATTTATTTATTTTTGTTTTTGAGATAGAGCCTCAAGCTGTTGCCCTGGGTAGAGTGCCATGGCATCACAGCTCACAGCACCCTCCAACTCCTGGGCTCAGGCGATTCTCCTGCCTCTGCCTCCCAGGTAGCTGGGACTATAGGCGCCTGCCACAATGCCCAGCTATTTTTTGGTTGCAGCCGTCATTGTTGTTTGGCAGGCCTGGGCTGGATTCGAACTTGCCAGCTTAGGTGTATGTGGCTGGCGCCTTAGCCTCTTGAGCCACAGGCGCCGAGCCAGCCCTCAATACTTCTTAACTATTACTCTTTATGAATCCATTTGCTTTAATATTCTAAGATAATTAAGCAATTCAATGAAGATCATAGAAGCACACAATACACAAAGTGTTAACTGTGATTCTCTTTATTTCAGTTACACAAGATAAGTATTAAATAATAACCTGTTTCACTCAACATTTTTGATAAGTTTTGCTACAAACAGTCCGTTTTGGTACTTGGTTTATTTTTGAACTTGGGTTTTATAAAGGATTTTGTCGTTTCTTCATTGTGAACCTCTTCATTTTTGAACCATTTTCCCCTCAAATACAGCGATACAATAGATTTCTCATAATCTCATATATAGGAGTCTCCCCTTATCCTTGGTTTCAGTTACCCATAGTCAATTGCGCTCCAAAAATATTAAATAGGAAATTCCAGATATAAACAATTCATAAGCTTTAAACTTACACCATTCTTAGTGTGATGAAATTTCACACTATATAGCTCCATCCTGCCCAGGATGGAGTCATCCTTTGGTCCAGTGTATACATACTATCTATGCTACCCACCCATTAGTCACTAAGTAGCCTTCTAGGTGGCCAGACTGACCGACTGTCAAGGTATCACAGTGCTTGTGTTAAAGTAACCCTTATTTTACTTAATAATGGCTCAAAGCATAACAGTAGTGATACTGGGATATTGTTATAATTGGTTTATGTTATATTATATTAGTGCCGATGTTACTCTCTTACTATGCCTAATTTATAAGATAAACTTTGTCATAGGTATGTTTGAGAAAAAAATAGTATATATAGGGTTCGGTACTATCCGGGGTTTCAGGTATCCACAGGGGCTCTTTGAACATATCTCCCTGGGACAAGAGAGGACTACTGTTTGTACTTGGAGTTAAAATATGCCAACCCTAAAGGGACTGCTATTCTTCCTTTTATAGCAATCATATTGCATGCATATATTAAAACTCCAAAATTGAGGTTTTCCTCATTTTCTCTAGATGCTGGGAGAGCAGTGAGAAAAATATGTGAGGACCCATCTGTCTTCAACAGTGACACTGATTTATAACATAATAGTGATTCCCCAAAGTACTTAATAACATAGATTATACACTGATAAATGCATTTCTTGTAGACTTAAGTGACTAACAGGCTAATCTATTAGACTGGTATAGTATTAATATAATAATATAGGAACTTTCTTCTTGGTTACTCAGAAAATTTCTAAGGAATTGGTACCTGCTAAAATAGGAGTATTAAATAAATGTTTTTTTCTATTGGTGGATTCTTTCTACAAATTAATTCTTACCTGAGAAACAGAACTATATAATTCCACATTCTCAGAATATGCTCACCATGTGTATTTTAAAGAGCAGGCCCTTTTACTTTAGTTTAATTATTCTTAAAACATTCGGGATCATTAAGGGAATTAGGATATTTAATATTCTTCAAATACAGTTACTAATGTCAAGATTCCCATTTTGCATTTTATTTTCTGCTTCCTGAATCTGGGTCAAATCTGCATGCACTGCACATCCCCAAATGTGCGTTATCCCTTTTCCCTCCCAGGCCTCAGGCCCTGTTATGTGTTGATCAGTAAAAGAAAAAAATCTTAACATACAGATGCTTGTACTTAACATCTGTCAGTAACCCCATGATTAATGACTCCGGTGTTTTGTAGCATGTCCAAACATCATAAGGCTTGGCTAATGTTTTGATCAGACCTGAACAGCGTGTTTAAGAGATTCTTTTATAGAAAGCTAGAGGGTAAGAAATAATCATGTTGAACGAAGAGTCCAAGTTCTTGCAATTCATACTGAAATCTTTCTGAATATTGATTCCCTTTGCTAAGAAGCTCAGAAGTTCAAAGTAAGGACCGGAGGCCACGACTCCCCCTTGCCTCCTTCATACAAACTGTACTCCTCCCTTTTCTAAACGGACAAGATTATGAAACAGAATTTTTTAAAGCTATGTTATCCCCTTGACCTCTTTTCAAGAGCCCGTTATTAACATTAACTTAAACTCCCTCTGTCAGAAATGAGTTTTCAAATAAGTTACACTCAGATCATTCCTCCCACTTCATCCTAGTGGTATTTAAAAAATGGTGCAATGTGGATAATTTTGTATCTTAGGGTGAGGTTTTTTAAATTCATCCCCAGGTAAGTGAGCATTGCTCCTGATGAGTGGCAGGCAGGTGTGGCAACCGATTGCCGAATGTACAGAGTCTGGCACTAGTAACTCTGGCACAAAGACAATTTGAGAGTCTGCCCTTTTCTTTGTCCTCTCACTACATCCCAGAGAGTTGGGGGTTGCTATCCTGCCACATAGTAGATACACACAAGTATATGTCAAAAAATCAATGAAAGAATGAATGCCTATTTTATTTTTAATCACAGAAAGGAAATCAAACCCACATCTCCTCCCTATCCCTACCACCCCCATGCCCTGGTACCATTCCAGGAACAAGCTTCGTCATCATGAGTTCTCATTTATTTCTCAGAAATAGAGACTGGGTCTTTTGTATTTGGCCAGTGAGTAAGAACATCAATATACCTAGGAAACCTTCCTTAATTAAATCAAAAGCTCAAAAAGAGGCCAAGAGATTGAACACACAGGAGGTCACTGGTGACTTTTAAAAGAGCAGTTCCAGTGGAGTGGTGTGGTGAAGGCGGAAGCCACCCTGCAGTGGGTTGAGTCGAGTGGGTGGGAAAGCGACAGAGGCAGGAAATGTAGGACAGTCTTTTAAGAAATTTGTCAGCAAAGGGAAGGATGGAGAGAGAGAAGAGCAGAGTTTAGGGGTAGAGCTGTTCTTCCTATTCCCCCTAACCAGGGAGGGTGTTTTTAGGTAAGGCATCTATTTCATTTAGACTAGGTAATCCCTGAGGCTTCTTTTAAGCCAAAAGTAGTGAATTGATGAAAGCAAAAAAGGGTGAGAATATAGGAAAAAAAGAAGAAATAAAAATCAGGAAAAGGTCCCAAAGAGCACTGGAGGTTAGTCTTATTCAAAGGAGCAGAAGGAGAGCATATTTCCTCTTTGCAGAGGGACAGAGTGAGGACAGAATGCCTTTGAACACAGAGAAATGCAGGGAAGAGTCAGAATTAGTGACAGACATGTGTTAAAGATATGATGAAGGGATTTAAGAGATAGGAACTATGAGGCTTCAAGTGGGGGATTAGTAAAGATAAATAAATGGGACCTAATATAATCAAAAAGTTTCTGTACAGCTAAGAACACAATCAACAAACCAAAGAGATAACCTTTAGAATGGGAGAAGATATTTACATGCTACAAATTTGACAAAGGGTTAATAAGCAGAATCTACAAAGAACTCAAGCAAATGAACAAGGAGCGAACAACTCCATTAAAATGTGGGGGAGAGACATGAACAGAAAATTTTCTGATGAGGACAGACAAATGGCCAACAATCTCATGAAAAAGTGCTCATCATCTCTAATTATTAGAGAAATGCAAATCAAAACCACTTTGAGATATCACCTATGCCCACTGAGGATGGCCCACATCATAAGGTTCCAAAGTAACGGATGCTGGTGTGGGTGCAGAGGGAAGGGAACACTCTTGCTCTGCTGGTGGGACTGCAACTAGTACAGCTAATGTGGAAAGAGGTATGGAGAGTCCTCAAAGAGCTAAAAGTAGACCTTCCATTTCAGTGGTTCTCAACCTTCCTAATGCTGCGATCCTCACTGGGGTTAGGTGAGGCAGGTCTTTACTATTACTGGAAATGATGGTTTCTAGGCGGTATCTATGGCTCAGTGGGTAGGGTGCCAGCCCCATATGCCTAGGGTGGCGGGTTCAGGTTCGAACCCAGCCCCGGCCACACTACAACAAAAAATAGCCAAGCATCATGGTGGGCGCCTGTCCTTGGGAGGCTGAGACAAGAGAATTGCCTAAGCCCAGGAGTTGGAGGTTGCTGTGAGCTGTGTGACACCACGGCACTCTACCGAGGGCAATGAAGTCAGACTCTGTCTCTAAAAAAAAAAAAAAAAGAGAGAGAGAAGAAGAAAATGTCTCCTAGTAAACTACTATCACAAATCCCCCTTTATTTTTATTTTTATTTTTTTCTGAGGATGCAGTTTAGATTTTTTTTCAGATTAATATGAGGGTATATATGTTTAGATTACATAGTTTGTGTTCATAAGGTAAAGTCCAAGTTGTAGTTGTGTTGTTCACCCAGGAAATGTGCCATATACCCTACATTGTACCCATTAGGTAGGAACTTAACAAACTCTCCCCCTTTCTTGCATTTAGTTGAATTTTTTCTCTCGTGTGCACTATTTTATTAATCTACACATCTCAATTTAGTATTATTGAATGCATGGGATCCTTGATTTTCCATTCTTGTGATACTTAGGAGAGTGTTTTCCAAATCTATCCAACTTGTAACAGAAGATACAAATTCTCCATCCTTTTATGGCTGAGTAATATTCCATGGTATACATATACCACAGTTTTTTAATCCATTCAGGGTTGAAGGGAACTAAGGTTGTTTCCACATCTTTGGGATTGTAAATTGAGTTGCTATAAACATTTGAGTACAAATGTCCCTATGATAAAATGACTTTTTTACTTTTGGGTAGATACTTAGTAATGATATTGCAGGATCAAATAGAACAATGGTTCTCAACCTTCCTAAGGCCGTGACCCTTTATTACAGTTCCTCATGTTGTGGTGACCTCCAACCAAATGGTATTCTACTGAGGGCGATGAAGTCAGACTCTGTCTCTAAAAAAAAAAAAGAAAAAAGAAAGAGAGAGAGAAGAAGAAAATGTCTCCTAGTAACATTGGTTACCAAACCAATGGGGTCAACATTTGGTTGACCCCAAATGGTTGGGGGTCACCACAACATGAGGAACTGTATTAAAAGGTCATGGTATTAGGAAGGTTGAGAACCACTGAAATAGAAGGTTTACTTTTAGCTCTTTGAGGACTCTCCATACTTCTTTCCATTGAAGTCGTACTAGTTGTAGTCCCACCAGCAGTGCAAGAGTGTTCCCTTCTCTCTGCACCCACACCGGCATCCGTTGCTTTGGAACCTTGTGATGTGAGCCACAGGTGCCACCCAGGAACCATCATTTCCAGTAATAGTAAAGACCTGTCTCAGGTGACGGCAAATAACTATATGATCACACCCTACTCTCCAGTCTTTTGCTGTAAGAGTCTCTCTATAGACCAATGACATAGTGTAGAAATCATCCCAGCTGCTGTTTACCTGCAGGAAAGACTTGGAGAATTATCATTTTTAGCCTACAGGGATCATCACTTCAAAACCTCCCTTCCTGGCTCAGCACCTGGAGCACAGTGGTTATGGCTCTAGCCACATACACTGAGGCTGGTGGGTTTGAACCCGGCCTGGGCCAGCTAAACAACTGCAACAAAAAATAGCTAGGTGTTGTGGTGGACACCTGTAGTCCCAGATACTTGGGAGGCTGAGGCAAGAAAATTGCTTAAGCCCAAGAGTTGGAGGTTACTGTGAGCTGTGACTCCACAGCACTCTACTGAGGGCAACAAGGTAAGACTCTGTCTCAATAAATAAAGTAAAAATAAAAAATTCCCTTCCTGCCAGGAGAGAGAAAAGGGGTGAGAGCTTATTTTTTATATAACAGGCCATGTTTTACGTAAAAAAATAAGTCCTGGTCAGTAAATAAGTCAAATCGGGTGGGGAGTTGTTAGAAGTCACCCTGAGGTTTCCTGGGACCTTTTAATGCCAGAACTACATCATTCCCCATTCCAAATCTTTCGCTCCATACCCTAAAACTTCATTGCTGTTTTGGAGCTGCATTGCCTCTTTGCCTGTTTACCCAGAACATTCTCTCCTGTCAACCAGCCATTGGTGCTTGAATTCCCAACTATTAGAATCATTTACTTGGGTTAAGGCCATGTTTTATGACAATACATTACAATGAGAGAAGCCACCTAGGAACACTTGGGTACCTGGTGACACCTACAAATACATTTTCATGGAGCTCTATGTCACATTAGCTTGCTGTCACCTCAGGAACATGGGTCCTTGAGGAACTGAAACACCAGAGGAGTCTGGAAGGTTGTAGGACACGGAGTGTCTCTAGGAAGACACACAGAATGTGGCAATACAGTGTGGGAAAACCGGAACTCTGGGCTCTGCAAATAGCACTCATCTAGGGTTTCTGAAAAAGAGCTTGGTGAACCTCTGGAAGACAGCATTTCCCATCTTATGCTTTGTCCAAGGTCAACATAGAGCCTTGCAGGACATTAGTTTTAAGAAAGCACGTGGGAATGATACATCTCCCTGCTGACAGCGACATCTTCCAGCTTACTGTTTTAACAGAAGCAAAGCTCCCATGGCCAGAGAAGGGTTATTTCAAAAGTCCAAACCCATAGTCTACCTGAAAGCAGGACCAGGCCCAAAGAGTTATTCAGGAGGCCAGAGAAGGTCCCACACCTGACCTAAGATGACAAAGATGCAATCTCCTTGAATAAAAGCTGTCACTTTACAATAATAGATGGATGCCTTAGGATGTACATACCACTGGGAGCAGCAACATGCTTCCTTAAACATATGTTACAATTTCAATGACGAGAGCAGAGACTATTCTGAGAACAAAATTTTCCTTTTTTAAAAATAGAAATATCTTTATTGTTTTTGTGATTCTAGAAGTAACGCATATTCTTTGTGAAATTTCAAAAAATACAAATGCCAAGAAAGTAAACAGTAGCCTTTCACAGTTTATTAAGCTATAGAATTATTTCATTTAATGCTATTTTGTACCTTAACTTTTTTTCACTCAACGATCTGTGACAGTCAGTAAGGAGAGTCAAGTTTCTAACAAATCAACCATCCCTTAGATAGTAATTATAAACTATGAACAAAACACAACAAAAAACACCTCCTTGAGGACTCTGGACAGTAAATGAACAGCAGTCAGAAAAATAAAAAGCATTTCCCTGAGAATTTGTAAGCACAATCTGGCTTTAATGTGAGTTTCTGCTTGGGATTCAGGCTACCACTCCCCAAAACCTCAAGCAAAAAATTCAGGTTAAAGTGGTAGCAGGTTGATAGTATGTCCCAGGTTACCGGAAGAAGCACATGCAAATAATGTCTTGAAGCCTCCTGACTGAACTCAAGTAGAATATGTACACATCTTGGAACCATGCAAATAGTTCCTTTTTTAGCTATATGCTGAGAGAAACTCTTATGTAGCTGACAAATCTGCAATGGCAAGGATGTGCAAGAATGTTCATACCACCAATACTTTGAATTTCAAACAGAAATTTGGCAGTAGCCCAGGTTATTGAACAAAGTACCAAAATTGACGGGTAAGTTCTATTATAGTTATACAGTTTAATATCTCACAGTACGTAAAAAAAATCTATAGCAGCTCACACCAACGTGAATGGATCTTAGAAGCATAATATTAAGCAAAAGAACAAGATATGGCATGATTTAACTTAAATTTCAAAAAGTAATTCTTAGGCTGGGTGCGGTGGCTCAGGTTCATAATTCTAGCACTTGGGGAGGCTGAGGCGGGAGTTCAAGACCAGCTTAAGCAAGAGTGAGACTCTTTTTTTCTACTAAAAATAGAAAAATTAGCCAGGAGTTGTGGTGGGCGCCTGTCATCCAGCTACTTGGGAGGCTGAGGCAGGAGGATCTTGGGAACCCAAGAGTTAGAGGTTGCTATGAGCTATGATGCCACAACATTCTACCCAGGGCAACAGAGTGAGATTCTGTCTCAAAAAATATATAAAAGTAATGTTTGTGGAAACACACATGTGTGATAACAGTAAAGGAAAGCAGGGAATGGTTAGTGTGAATTTCAGCCTAACAGTTATTGCTGGGTGGAAGAACAATGCACTCGAAGGCAGACAGGTGACTTCAGAAATATCAGTAATGTTCTATTTTCATTAGCTGGGGCTGAAGGGCTCAATTAATTTCATTTATTTTCATTCTTTATTTTTTTATTTTTATTTTTTATTGAATCATTGCTGTGTGCATTAGTGCAATCATGGGGTACAGAGTGCGGGCTTCATATACAATCTGAAATATTTTCATCCGACTGTTCGACTCTTGAAATTATTTTCATTCTTTAAAATGCACATGCAGGCTTGGTGCCTGTGGCTCAAGCGGCTAGGGTGCCAGACACAAACACCTGAGCTGGCAGATTCGAATCCAGCCCAGGCCCACCAAAGAACAATGACAGCTGCAACCAAAAAATAGCCGGGCGTTGTGGCAAGCACCTGTGATCCCAGCTACTTGGGAGGCGGGGGCAGGAGAATTGCTTGAGCCCAGGAGTTGGAGGTTGCTGTGAGCTGTGATGCTACAGCACTCAACCCAGGGCAACAGCTTGAGGCTCTGTCTCAAAAAAAAAAAAAAATACACATGGATATTATATATACTCTTTCAAGTATAATTATTTGGCTCCACTTTGTAAAAATTCTATCAACAAATAAAGGGGCAACTAGCTATTTAAATGAGTTCTAGAACAAACAGCAAATTTTTAATTTGAAAAAAGGTAGATTTTTATATCTTATGAGAATTCAGATTTTCTCACCTTGGGTTTGCATACAGATCCATCTGTGCCCGGACTACCATGGAATAGTGATGCCAAAGTGGACTTTCAAAGGTCATCCAGTTGAGCCCCCAGTCTTTTTGACAGACTTGAATTAAATCTCGTCAGCGAACAGAATATCTAATTGTACATTAAAAATTGTCTCAAGACATGAATCCACAGTCTCCTTTGGTAAATTGCTCTTGGAGTGCCTTTTCTCCCAGTGGAACTTTGTTATGCCTTCTTTTAAATATGCGTTATGAACACTTTCGAAGATGCAAAAATGTAGAGAGAATAGTATAATGGACCTTATATCAGTCTATCACTCAGAGCCACACGTAGCAAAATGTTGGCATTCTCACTTTAGGTATTCCTTTTTTTTTTATTTCTAAAATATTTTAAAACGAATCTCAAAGACATCATTTTGGCCCTTTCTACCTTGGTATGCATTTCTAAATATGCAGACATTTTTATTACACACTCACAAAAACATTCTCACACCAAGAAAATGAATAATTCCTTGGTATCATCTAAACCATAGTGCATGTAGCCATTTCTAAGATTACCTCAAAATTTAATTTTATGATTATTTTAGTTGAAAAAATAACCTAAAAATAATTATTTTAGTTGACCTACGTCTATTCTTTAAGTTTTTAAATATATTCAAGGTTTCTAACATGATATTATGGGACTCATATGCATAGTAAAATACATAATGTAGCAAAATGGTCACTGCAGTTAAACAGTTATCAATCACTTCCATAACTTTTTCATGAAGAGCAATTAAAATCAATTTATTTAACACAAATCCCTAATACAATTGTATTAACCGTCATCCCCACATCATATATCAGGTTTCTAAACTCGTTCATCCCCCATATCTACTATTTTGGAGCCTTTGGTCTATATCTCCCAGCTTCCTCTCTTCCTCTCCCCCATGCTTCATTCTCTCCACTGTTCCATTCTCTATCTCTGTGTATTTGTGTGCTTTTTAAAATATTCCACATATAAGTGAGATCATACAATATTCTTCTTCCTGTGTCAGGCTTATAGAGACAACCTAAATGTCCATCAACAGACAAATGAATAAAGAAAATGTGGTACACACAGACACACACACAGGTATATATGAAGGAACATGATTCAGCCTTAAAAAAGAAGGAGGTCCTGCCAGGTGTGGTGGCTCACTCCTATAATCCTAGCACACTGGGAGGTTGAGGGAGGATTGCCTGAGCAAGAGTGAGACCCTGTCTCTACTAACAATAGAGAAATTATGTACTATCAATGGAGTGGGAAGGGAGGGAAGGGGGAAGGCTTGATAGAGGGAGGGTAAATGGCAGGACCACACCTATGGAGCATATTGCAAGGGTACAAGTCAAATCTATCAAGTGTAGAACATAAGTGTCTTAACACAATAATCAAGTAAATGAGGCAAAAGCTAATTAATTAGTTTGATATAAGCATATCAAATTGTATAAAAAAATCAACACATTGTACCCCACATATGCATAAATGTATTCATGATTTATGTGTATATGACTTAATAATAAAAAAAAAAAAGACAAGCCTCAAAGTAAAGAAAAAAAATAGAGAAATTAGCTGCATGTAGTGGCAGGTACCTGTAGTCCCAGCTACTGGGGGTGGGGGGCGCCATAGGACAGGAGAATTGATTGAGCCCAGGAGTTCAAGGTTGCTGTGAGCTAGGCTGACACTGTTGTACTTTGGCCTAGGGCAACAGAGCAAGACTCTGTCAAGAAAAGGGAGATCCTGCCATTTGCCATAACAGTGATGGACCTGGAGGACATTATGCTAAGTGAACTGCAATTCATTTTTCACCTACTGATTAATGTTCACTGGTCCAGACTAGCCTTTGTATTCCACCATGGCTTGCCTCCCACAGATGCCAATACAGGGCTTTTGGCTTTTTTCCCAAGTGCAGAGAAATGTATGACTAAACTTTCTAAACTCATTCACTTACAGCTTGCCAAGGCTAACAATACCTGTTTGCTAGTTGCCTTTCTGGAATAGGGTGAAGCAATCAGGCCTTCGAGGTAATAAAACCAACAGGAATGTTCCTTAGGTGGCAGCCCCACCATGTGACTACTGGTTTAGCTGCTGTGTTGCTTTACAGTCCCCAAAGTCACTCTGAATTCCACCTAGGACTGTACCATAAAATAGTAAAATCCCACTGTTTAGAGTCTCCAAATAGCAGCCATAAAGCCCAGGAAATGACTTTTATACATGTTTTACTGTCTGCTTGTTCACAAGAAATTTTTTAAAAAATGATCCCATTGATGCTATAAGCAGTGTGTCTTACAGAGAGACACACTCCCTGCTGCTTCCTCATGGGTCAGAAAGGGCTGTGGGAGCCACATGGGAAGGCTTCATTAAAAAAATTTAAAAACATATACCCTATGACCCAGCAATTCTACTTTTTGATGTTTGCTTTAGAGAAACACTCACATGTGTGCTCAAGGAGATGTGTATGAGGATTTTTCATTACTCAGTTGTTTGTAATAATAAAGCCAAAAAAATAAAAAAAAATGCATGTTCATTAACAGAGGATCCATGTATCTATTCTGTAAACTATAATGTAGTAGTTTCAAAGACCAAAGTAGGTCTGCCTTACTAACCTGGGAAGATCCCCAAGATGTGCTGTTAAATTTAAAAAGCAATCTGTAGCTTTTTGTCATGCTAGATATGACACCCATTTTTGAGAAAACACACTCAAATGTGTAAATCTCTATGACATACATGTATTAAATGCAGAGGAAAATTTCTAGAAGGATACCTATCCAAGAGTGAACTGTGATAATCTTTGGAAAAGAAGACTGGGATAAGAAGGACAGTCAAGGTCAAAGAAAATTTAAATTACCCGCATCATTTGAAATTTTATAATGACAATATGGTCATATGTTATATGCATAGTTTATAAAAAATGAAACTATTAAAAGAAAATCCTATATGTGTTTTCGCTGGCAAATGGGAAATTGCAGGCTTACTAGACAAGGTTTTAAACATCTACTGAGAGCAGTGCTCTGTGGCAGATGCTGTGGTACTAGAAGCATGAGTAAGCAAATAGTCCTGTCTTCCCAGGGCTTCTCTTCCAGGCAGAGAGACAGCGCAAATCCACGAAAAGATTCTCCAAGAGCAAATTCCCATCTGAACCCACTATGGCTACCACAGGGGCCAAACCTCTATAAAGTGTGAAGGCAGGGAAGGCCTGAAGAAAGAGGCAGTTGCTGAGCTGGACCATGAAGACAAGATCTGAGTAGGAGAGGGAGTGGTTCTTTTCTGTTGGAGTTTGATGGAACAGCAGATGGACAGAGGCAGGGAACTCCAGGTCCTTCTTATAATTCTTACAGGCTCCCTGGGCAGCTCTGCCCATTGACAGACTCTACTTTCTGGGCTCAGTACCAAAGAAGGTCCGACCATGGTACAGCTCATCTAAAACTGTGAATAATCCAAGAATGTCTTCAATTTGGCTTTGAAAGGTGTCATGTAATTTTTTCCTTTTTTTTTTTTCTGGCAGATTTAACTTCCTTAATTATGTTCTGCTCATTGGATGCTAAAATGAGTTTCCATTTTCTAAGCCCACATTATCAAAATTGTCCCTGCCTGATTCACCCTGCCACCCTCTCCCCACTCTGTACTGCCAGCTGCATGCATCCACCCTTAACTTATCTCAGGTCTACCCTAAGTGAGGGTCTCATTGGTCCCCATTCTCTTCTGGCTGAGACTGTTGGTACTAATGAATTAGTCACTAGATCGGTGTTTTTCAACCTTTCTTATCTCACTGCACACTTGAGCCTATAGTTAAACTTCCATGGCACACTTAAATTATATTGATTAAAAATAAGAGTTAATGGTCTGGCAAAGTAGCTCATGCTTGTAATCCTAGCACTCTGGGAGGATGAGGCCAGTGGATTGCCTGAGCTCAGGAGTTTGAGACCAGCCTGAGTCAGAGCGAAACTCTGTCTCTAAAAATAGCTGGGCCTTGTGGCGGGTGCCTGTAGTCCCAGTTACTCAGGAGCTGAGGCAGGAGAATCACCTGAGCCCAAGAGTTTGAGGTTGCTGTGAGCTATGATGCCAGGGCACTTAGCCCCAGAGTGACTGAGAGAGACTCTGTCTCAAAAAAAGTAAAAAAGAGAATATACTTACTGTGCTTTGAACTTCTTTTGAAAATAATTTAATTAATGATCTTTAAAACTTTTTTTTTTTTTTTGAGACAGAGCCTCAAGCTGTCGCCCTGGGTAGAGCGTTGGTAGAGCTCACAGCAACCTCCAATTCCTGGACTCAAGCGAGTCTCCTCCCTCAGCCTCCCAAGTAGCTGGGACTACAGGCGCCCGCCACAACGCCCAGCTATTTTTTTTGTTTGGGTTCCAGCCGTCATTGTTGGTTGGCGGGCCCAGGCTGGATTCGAACCCACCAGCTCAGGTGTACGTGGCTGGTGCCTTAGCCCACTGAGCCACAGGCACCGAGCCATGATCTTTAAAACTTTTGAGGCACACCTAAGGTCCTCTCATGGCACACCAGTGTGCTGTGGCATACCAGTTGACAATCATTGCCCTAGATAATCCCTATTAATATGTTATCTCTCTCAAATAATATACTCCTTAATGAAGCTAAAATGATTAAGTCCCCCCAAACCCCCTAAGAAATAATTAATGGTGAGAGTTTTAGCCAATGGCTTCAAGAGTGAAGCAGCAGCTACTTAGAGACCATAACTCACGCCAACAATGCGGGCCTCTGTGCGGGGCATCTGTGCCTGGGCAAGGCAGACTTCCAGGCAACAATCAGAAAAGACTTTCAGTGGGCTGGGCCTTTGCCATATCACTTTACTTGAAGCCCCTGGAGCACTCTAGAAGGAGTCCACAAACCTGGGCTCTTAGGAAGTTTCTGGGCCATGGCTAGGGCCTTCTGTTAATGAATCCTCAGCCTGGTCTGTGAGCAAGCTCTTTTTCACGGGCTTATCCTGCACTTACCTTCAACACTAAACTGGGTGCTTTTTCATCCCAGCTGACCTGATACCCAGAATAGTCTCTATCAAGCACTCAGTGGAGGATGTACGTGTTTTCCCTTCCCTCTGTCCTATTACTGAGATCTGAAAGATCTTTAATAAAAAGGAATTGAGATAAATCATTTTTGTTCCTTCTAAAGAAGTCACTGTAATTTTCAGAAGGAGCCAGCTCTTCTCTCCCAAAACTGAGGAAGCAAATTACTTGATTCAAAATCACAGCTTTGCCAGGTACCCACAACAAAAGGGGGGGACTAGACTCTTTTCCTTCCACTTCTGCCACATCCCCTTGAGCAAGAAAAAAGGGATGGCTTTGTCCAATAACAGAGTCGAATATAGGTGGATCTCGTAGTAGAGTTGGGGAGATGAGATGTGGCAAACCCATCTAGACCTAACAGGTGATCCAGAAAGTTCTCCACCTGTGTTTATTGAGAATCTATGTTTATTGAGTACTGAGTAACTATGTGTTAGACATTGCAATAAACATTTCACACAACAGCCCCATAAGGTAAGTGCCATTATGATTATTGTTTTAAAGATGAGGGGCCAAAATGAGGTTCACAAAAGTTCAGTAACTTGCCAAGGGTCACATAGCAAGTGGCAGATTCAATATGGAGAATCTGGCACTGGCGCCAATACTGTTACATCATGCTGCTATAGGTGCCAGCAGGGGGAAGAATTAGCAGGAAATTGGCAGAGGAACAGTTGGGCTATAATCAATTGCCATCTAGGAAGTCCAGTAGTGGCTCGGGTGTGGGAGGGCAGCAGGTAGGGTAGTGTGTAGGGGAAGTAAAGCAGAAGCTAGCAAGTATTCTATCACCAGGCTTAGATTCAAGTAGTAGACCTCCAGCATCCAGGACAGACAAGTATAAGACAAGAGCACAATGACATCAAAACGAGCATTCAGGCATGGGAAGGGGCTATCAGAAAGCCGACGACAAGGCTGACTCAATGCTGAGCCTCGTGTGTTATGAGTCAAAGACTCTATAGATTTCTCCTGCCTAGAAAGAGTATTGGTACAAGCGCTGGGTCTTTGTGTATGTAGAAACTGAGTCATCCCAGCTCTGAGGCCAGCCAGAAATCTAAGTAGGATTAGAACTAAAAGAGGGAGGGTTATTTCAGAACTGTGATTTAAGATCTGTCAATTCAGGGCATGGCAACTGAAACTACTTTTAAATTTTAAACTTTTCATTATATACTACATCATGTCTGAATCTATCTTCAAACAAGGCTATTTTGTCTGGGTTTTCTTTTTGTTGAAATGAAAATGATGTCTTTATGTAAAGAATACCCCTTTTGGGCGGTGCCTGTGGCTCAAAGGAGTAGGGCGCCAGCCCCATGTACCAGAGGTGGTGGGTTCAAACCCAGTCCCGGACAAAAACAAACAAACAAAAGAACAAAAAACAACTGCAAAGGAAAAAAAAAAAAAAGAATGTCCCTTTTACTTATAGGAACCAGTGGATACAGGCTGCTGAAGGGTGTGCCTTCAAAATGTTCTCTATCACTTGCAAATTTATCACTATGAGTTGCAATACATTGCTTTTCCTGCTTCTCTTTAGACCATAAGATGGAAATTAAAGTCACTACTCACTATGCAAGAAGGAGGGGAAAAGAATACATTGCCTAACACTAAATCCAAGAGTTCACAGCAGGGCGAGCCCTAGAAAATGGTTCAGAGGCACTTCTGTTTATTTCCAATGACCTTCATTCCCTCTTTTTGACTCAGCCTCCCACCCAGACCTAAATCCTTTGGCAATGCCAGGACTTTGGTCCCAATCCTGTGAAAATGGTCCTGCACTATAAGCCCATCACCTTAAGGCCCTGATTGCAAATTAAGTCCTGGTAATATTTGGGTTATATTAGTTATAATTGGAAGAGAGAGGATTGTTTCATCCAAGCTTTGACTATTCTGGGAACTAGAATCTTGACTACAATTGATAGTTCACTCTAAAATTATGCAAAATACTTATCAGGGTTTTAAAAATAAATATAAGAAATTAAGAATGTCCATATCAATGTTATGAGATGAATTAGAGTGTATTGACCAGTGGACTAGATGCTATGTTGCATTCTAGATCTACCCTTCAGGTTTAAGACAGTCATTTCCCATTCACTGGGAGTATGAATGGCCTGACAGCTTTGAGCTGAGGGCTCTCCAGGACTGGCATGACCCTAAGAATGAGTGCCCCCTTCTGTCACTCTAGTCCTGGTCCTGCTATGAACAGTCATTTGTTTATTACAGAAATTTAATCTTATTAGAAACCTTCCCATAGGTGGGTGCAATGGCTCATGCCTATAATCTTAGCGCTCTGGGAGGCCGGGGCAGGTGGATTGCCTGAGTTCAGGAGTTTGAGACAAGCCTGAGCAAGAGTGAGACCTGATCTCTTAAAAACAGCCAGGCACTGTGGTGAGCACGTCTAGTCTCAGCTCCTTGGAAGGCTGAGGCAAGAGGATCGATTGTGCCCAAGAATTTGAGGTTGCTGTGAGCTATGATGCCACAGCTCTCCATCAAGGGCTACAAAGTGAGACTTTGTCTCAAAAAACAAAACAAAACCCCTAAACGTTCCCACAAAGAAAACACCATTCCTAGATAGCTTCACTGGTGAACTCTACCAAACATTTAAGGAAGAAATAATGTCAATTCTACCGAAACTCGTGTAGAAAACTGAAAGGTATTTCCCACCTTATTCTGAGAGGCCACATTATTCTGATAGCAAAATTGGACAAAATAATTCTAAGGAAAATATCAAAAAATCAATATTGGTCATGAACATAGATGTAAAATTCTGAATAAAATCTAAACAAAAGCAAATAGAATTCAACAATTTAAAAAAGGTTCATACATCATGATCAAATGGGATGAAAGATTAATATTTTAAAATCAATCAATATAGTTCACTATACTAATAGAATATTTTTAAAACATATGATCATCCCAGTAGAAGCAGAAAAGGAATTAGATAAAATGTAGCATCTCTGCCTATGTAGAAAATACTTTAGGACATACATCAAAGTTTCTACAATAAATAAGTGAATTTAGCAAAGTTGAAGGATAAAAGATTAATATACCAAAACAATTATATGTCTACATACCAGCAATAAACAATTAAAAAATGAAATTTTAAAAAATACATTTGTGATACCATCAAAAATATTAAGTACTCATGGATAAAGGTGACAAATACATACAGGATCTGTATGTTAAAAAGTAAAAGAAAAAATGATGAAGAATCCATACCTAAAAAAAATGGGGGAAATATACTGCATTTATGGATCAGAAAACTCAATAATGTCAAGATGTCAATTTCTCCCCAATTTGATCTATAGATTCAATGCTATTCCAATCAGAATTCTAGTAGGCTTTTTTCAAAGATATGAACAATTTGAGTCTAAAATTGATATGGAAATACATAAAACCCACAATAACCCAAAATAACTTCAAAAAAAGAGCAATATTGGAAAACTTCCACTATCTTAAGATTTATAAAGCTACTGTAACCCAGCCACTTTGGTATAAACATAAAGACAGACAAATAAATCAATGAAAGTTTAAAAATAGACCCACATATATGGACAGTTGATTTTGACAATCTGCAAAAGCAATTCAGAAGGAAAGTATAGTTTTTTAAATAAATAATGCTGGCAAATGGAGGAGACCACATAGCAAGAAATGTGTATGGCTTCTTTGATCTGTGAGTGGCCCCGAGCTGACAGCCAATGAGGAAATGGAGACCTCAAATCTACAGCCACAAGGAACTAAATTCTGTACCACCAGTGACAATGAGCTTGGAAGCAGAGTTTTCTCCAGTGCCTCCAGAAAAGAAGTCAGCTTTACCACTCATTTGACTTAAGCATTGTGAGATCCTGAGCAGAGAAACAAGCCAAGACCTCTGACCTACAGAACTCTGAACAGATAAATGGATGTTGTTTAAAGATGGTAAGTTCATGGCAATGTTTTTGCAACAATAGAAAATCAATACATCTGAAAAAAAAAACTTGTATATAGAATAAAAGATATATAAAGAACTGTGAAAACTTAATAACAAAAACCCAATTAAAAATGGACAAAAAATTTGAAAAAACACCACACCCAGGTAGATGAATAGCTGGTTGATAAGCACATGAAAAAATGCTCAACTTCATATGTTATGGAGATACAAATTAAAACCATAGTTTAATTCTCACATAGTAGAATATCTAATTTTTTTAATATAATAATATCAACTTTTGGAGAGGATATAGAGCAACTGGAACGTCCATACACTGCTGCTGGGACTGTAAAATGGTACAACCACTTTAGAAATTATCTTGGCAGTTTCTTAAAAATGCTATTTACACAAGATAAAGGAAAACATGTTGATACAGAAACTTGTACACAAATGATCACAGAAGCTTTATTTATTATTTGCAGTAGTCAAAAAATAGAAACTACTTAAATGTTCAATAGGTGAATAAATAAATTCTTGTATATCCATAAAATGGAATATTAGTCAGCAACAAAAAGGAATGATCTATTGATAAAATTAATGATAGGATAAAGATTAAAGGATAAAAGATTAATATACCAAAACAATTATATGTCTATATACCAGCAATAAACAATTAGAAAATGAAATTTTTAAAAACGCCATTTATGAAATAATAAATAATCCTACTGAAAGCAGTCAGACAAAAACAATATATACTTTATGCTTTTATTTAGTAAAACTTTAGAAAATGCAAAGTAATCTATAGTAACAAAAATCAGATTAGTAGTTGCCTAGGAACAGAGCAGAGAGTAAAAAGAAGGAAAACAAAGAGTTTACAGAGAGGCACAAGGAAACTTTTAAGGGTGATGGATAGATTCATTATTTTGATTGTGTTAATGGTACAAATATGTTGATATGTTGAAACTTAACAAATTGTATACATGAGCCATTTCATATTCAGACTGCAGCCAAGAACTATCTTGAGTGATGAATATGCTGAAAACAGATGATGAATAATGGATAAAGGTATTCCTCTCCCCAGATGTTTGTACTTTTAGCAATAATCTCAATAACTTCATTCAAAGGAGAGACTAAAATTCAGGGTGAAAAATGGTATAAGAGCATGCTTAAACTTATTGGTGCCAGAATTAGACTGCTTGTGTTTGAATCCCAGCTCTATCAACTCTCAAGCTGTGTAGCCTTGCCCATGTTACTTAATTTCTCTGTGTTTTAATTCCTCATCTATAAAGGCATACAGTAAATATCAATATAAATAAATTATTATTTTTTTGAAACAGAGTTTCACTCTGTCACCCTTGGTAAAGTGTCGTGGTGTCATAGCTCACAGCAACTTCAAACTCTTGGATTCGAGAGATCCTCTTCCCTCAGCCTCCTGAGTAGTTGGGACTACAGAGACCCACCACCAAAGCCCGGCTAGTTTTAGAGACAGGGTCTTGCTCTTGCTCAGGCTGGTCTTGAACTCCTGAGCTCAGGCAGTCCACCTACCTTAGCCTCCCAGAGTATTAGGATTACAGGCGTGAGCCACTGCACCCAGCCTAAGTAAGCTATCATTACCTAACATATATTCCTTGAATATCTATCCCGTGTCCAATTCTGTGGTAGAGAATGGGAGTCTTTTGACAGAAATATTAGTGGGCATTAGAGGATCCCACCATGTGTACCCATAGCACAAACAGAATGAGGGCCTGATTGCTCTCTACTGGCCACATTGGACTATAATAAACACTTATAGGTACAAGTGGATCATATAATACACCTCTGTCGTAGATGCAGAACTTAACTTGATGAGTCCTTTGGCCTAGTGCCACTATCTTATGCTGACTTTCCAGCCTCTACACCACCCACTGAATAAAATCTACAACATTTCCAAGGTGTTTTTCCTCCTAGAAGAAACATTTATAATCCAATCTCTTAACCCAGACATTTGGTACTCATTTATTCAAAAGATATTTATTTATTTAATAATAATCACTTACTATGTCCAGGGCAAGGGGTGAGAAATGGCCCATACAGTGGTGAAGATACAGCACGGCCTTCCATCAGTCCATAGGCTTGTAGGGGAGACAGGGGACTCCTCAAAGCACACAAATCCCACAGCCTATCTAGGGAAGATCTGCTGGCCCTGCTCCCGGGGAGCATGTGTGCCTGCAAAACCAAATATTCTCTGATTACCAGATAAAGTTGATGAAGGGAATTGGGAGGGGCGGCTATGATGTGAAACAAAGAGAAGGCCAGAAGGGTGACTTTTGACACAAAAATTTTTGCGTCCCTAAAAAACCTCGAAGATGGCACAATCCTTTTCCAAAAAGAGTGGGCACAACGAGTGTCACTATCTTTCCTTGAACACTTCTTGCCTGCCTCCCGTGCCCTCTCCCTGGCCCCGCCGTACAGCTATTCTTCACTTGCACAGAGTTCTCTTTATCTAGCAATTGTCACAGCATGCACTGGCCTCTGCTGCCAGTCTGTAATTAGACACTCTGTAAATATTGTTGGGAGCCAACACAGCGATACCAGTCCAGAGTCAACACTCCCCAGGGAGTGGATATTCACTGTTGTTCAAAAGCAACAACAGAGGAAGCCAAGCCCAAACCTAATCTCTCCTCCAGGACACTCGGGACTTCCCTCTCCCCCACTTCCCCTCAGCGCTATATTCCCTCAGAGGCAAATCTCTTTGGGTGGGCAGCTCCTAGCTAGATCCTATGTTGAGCACACATGTGCACACACACAGCATTCAGGTAGAGGGGGAGAGAGTATCCCAGAGCTCCACAGCTGCTGGCACCAGAGTTGGTAATAGTTGCCCTTTAAGCTGCAATGAGATGCTAACTCTGCAAAGCCACAGCTCAGCCAGTTGGGTGAATAACGGTCCAGGAAAGGAAGACCCGAGTGCTGACATCTGGAGTGCAAGTATCATTTAGCTAAATTGAGAGCAGCAAGAAGAGTGTTCCAGTCCTACCCCAGAAGCCAAAGAACAATGCAAAGGCCCGCAGGGAGAGAGGCACAAAACACATTTGGGAAATGGTGAGGAGTTTAATTTGGCAGCAGCGTTTAGGTGCATGAAAATTTGGGATGGGCGTGAAGGTGGATGTGCTACGTGGAAGGGCAGCACCGTGCAGCGGGTAAGCTTGGCTTTGGCCCCAGACTGCCTCTGTGTGAATCTTACTTCTCCACTTTCTAGCTGTGCTCGGCCACATTACCACGTCTCTGTGTCTCGGTCTCCTCATCTTGCTGGGAGGATTCACTGAGTTAATACATATAATGTAGAGCAGCTGCTGGCACATGGGAAGTACTCACCAGATGTCTGCGGTTACCACTGTTGTGGAGACAGATTGCTAAGGGCTTTGAATGCTGCTCTTAGCGAACAGTGTGGGATCAGCCTGGCTCATTCTTGGTCTCGGCTCTGTCCTTCCCCACAGCTGGCACTGCTTTTGGAGGGCCACCCACCCCCACTACAGGTTCAGGTCTGCCTCAGGTTCCAGGACTCACCCTGACCACAGGCCAAAGGATATCAGCCGTACCAGCCCAGCACTGTGTGACTCGGCCTCAGGTCACCCTTGCTGTTGCATCGATTCGTGTCCCAATTCTGCAAACCAGGCAGCCCTCTTGCTCCTTGACTCAGCAGCCCCTATGTTCTTTCCTCAGTTCTCGCTACTGTCTTTTCCCCTTGGCCTAAGTCCAGTGCAGGAAACCTTCATAGTTCTCCCACCTCTCAAGGACCAGGGCATTGCCTCGCGCTTGCCAGTCCTCTCCTCGGGGATTATAGTCCTGGCCCCGAGGCCCATTCCCATCTAAGCATGGGCTCTGCTCCATTCCAACGGATTTCCTTGATGCTGACCAGCTGCCAGCCTGCCTGTAGCTCCAGAATCTGCACCTGGGTTCCTGTCAGCATGTTTCATCCACCTGTTAAGGCATCTGTAATACTTTACATTGAAGCCCCTGACACAGAGGACATGTCAGGATTACCACCTGCCAAGCCCTGCTGTGCTGTGTTCTGCCTGCTGGATCATAATTATTTCCATCACCTGCACTGTGTGCACCCCAAGGTTGCTCCTGTCCTTGCTGAGAGAGGAGGTAGGACAGATCATGCAGAGCATCCATTGCCATGATAAAGAGCTTGAACTTGACCCTAGAGACCAGTTGTCTCTAATACTTTTTTGTTTTTGTCTCTAGGACTTTTGGTGTCTCATTCTCTTGACAGCAAAGAATTTGAACATGCACCTCTGATTTACATACGAAGGTCTGAAAATGAACTCTGTAAACTCGTCCTAGAAAAAGTGTTAGTACCTCATTGCTGAATACCACTATAGACACCTTAAAAGCATTACCCTTATTGAGCTGTGCCCTGATGTCAGCACCAAATCCATCCTTCAGAGCAATTTTGGAACCCTTTTTTCTGGAATGGCCATCAGAGCTGTCATTGTATGGGATCTGACATTACGTTCAAGAACTTACGACCTTTCTCTTATGCTGGCAGTACTGTAACCTTAGTATATCAATCTCTCACAACTGTGTTCATGTGGACACCTGGTGGTGTCTTGCTGAGTGGCATTCATGATTGTTGTGTGTTTTGGGGTGCCATACGATGACATCTCTGACGATCATTCCAGAAGAGTTCCAAAATTGCTTTGAAGGGAAGACAAGGTACTGGCATCAGTGCATAGCTTCCTAGGAGGAGTACTTCAAAGGTGACGATACTGATATTCAGCAAAGAGGCATGTAGCACTCTCTCTAGGATGAGTTCACGAACTTAATTGTCAGACCTATTAATTGATAGATTATATACAGGTACTGCTATACTAATATACTATGCACATGATGGCACACACAGACAATTAAACAATCAATAAAACCAAATATAAATGAAAACCTAATGCCTTTTTCTCAGACATCTTAGAAACGTCCCTGTGGAGTCCAGAATGTGGAATATGCCTTAGAAGAAGGCAAACATGGAGAGCAGTTGGCAAGCCTGTTGCAGTGATTCATGCAGGAGATGATGATGGCTTCAACTCAAGGCTACAGTGGCAAGGATGAAACAGGGACACGGAATAAAATATGAATAAACCCCTCAAGCAACTCACAATCCGGTGGAGGAGACAGATGGGCAAAGTAATTTTAGCTCCAATAAATGCTCTTATCAGCTCCTCTCTTAGTTCTGGACAAGAGGAGGCCCTAGCCTGGGGCCTA
This sequence comes from Arctocebus calabarensis, assembly GCA_963573935.1. Classification (NCBI taxonomy): domain Eukaryota; kingdom Metazoa; phylum Chordata; class Mammalia; order Primates; family Lorisidae; genus Arctocebus; species Arctocebus calabarensis. Next base: position 29,059 of record CAUYON010154442.1, read on the forward strand.
GACTTTAGAAGGTTGCTCATATCACTAGCATACACATATGTACACACAGTCACCCTCACATATTGCATTTATTAAAGAAGACACAACTGCTCTGTCACTCCAGATCCAGGGTTAGAACTATTTCATCTCAATCCCTAACCCCAAATATCCACTGTCATGGCCAATTCTGTTCAGGCAGTGATTACTGTATGCCTTGCTCTGTATCCTCAAAGCAAAAGGCAACTAAGTCTGAATGCCATTGAGTTTGGAGGTTATCCCGCTGCCAACTTTGAACAATATTGACGATAGCATATGGGCAGGAATTGGGCAGGAGAAACATGTGCTGTTTGCAGACTAAGTTCAAACACAGCAGAAAATTTTCATGCTCTGAGCGCTGGAGAGGAAGGATTTGGTTACAAGGGTTTCTGCTTTCACAGAATTATTCTGGGGTTTATGTGCCAGGGTTGTGACTTCACACACCACAGCACTGGGAGCAAGTCTATCTCAGGGGAGAAATTTCATGGTAAGAACTTCATCCTGAAGCATACAGGTCCTGGCATCTTGTCCATGGCAAATGCTGGATCCAGCACAAACAGTTCCCAGTTTTTCATCTGCACTGCCAAGACCGAGTTGTTGGATGGCAAGCATGGTCTTTGGCAAGGTGAAAGAGGGCATGAGTGTTGTGGAAGCCATAGAGTGCCATGGGTCCAAGAATGGCAAGATCTGGATCGGCCCCCTAGCTCAGTGGTTAGGGACCCGCCACATGCACTAGGGCTGGTGGGTTCAAACCTGGCCTAGGCCTGCTAAACAACAATGACAACAACAACCAACCAAACAAACAACAACAAAAAAACATAACCCGACATTGTGGCAGCTGCCTATAGTCCCAGCTACTTGCAAGGCTGAGGCAAGAGAATCACTTGAGCCTAAGAGTTTGAGGTTGCTGCGAGCTGTGACACTACAGCACTTGACAAAGGGCGACAAAGTGAGACTCTGTCTCAAAAAAAAAAAAAAAAAAGAATGGCAAGACCAGCAAGAAGATCACCATTACTGACTGTGGACAGCTGTTAATGTTGATGTTTCATCTTAACCACCAGATCGTTCCTTCTGTAGCTCAGGAGAGCCCCTCTCCACCCCATTTACTTACAATATCCTGTAATCTGTGTGCTCTCCCTGCAGTTCTTTACATTCCATATTTCCTGAATTCCCCTCCATGTCTAGCTAAATTGAAAAGTTAAGTTTATGATTATGAAATAATAAAATAAAAAAGATTAAACAATACTCATGACTCTTAACCTAGGCATAGGTTTATATGTAACATGAACAAGGCGTGATACCGATTCTTCATATCAACAACTACATGGACACTCAACATTAGAATTGACAACAGTTCTACTTTTATAAAGATATTTAATAATATTTAAGTTTTCAAAAACTCAAAATCTGAAGCAGCACTTAAATAGTTTTGTTTAAAATTTAGTAGTAGTTAATTTTGACTTTAATTTTAGTAATATCCCTGAATATTTTTGAAGAAAAATTGTTTAAGAGGTGAAAAACAATTTTAGCTTCTACGTTTACAAAATACTTTACATTTTGATGAACACGCATTTAAATTTTATACTTTGAGTTCAATTACACTTTATTTAATTCTTTAAATAATTACTATCCATAGAAAAAAATTATGTAACATTGATGAGAAAAATGTAACCGATCATTTTACTGACATTAAGAAAAATAAATTTCATAGATTAAATATATAATAATATATTAATTATATATCTTTATTTTATTATTCATCCTAACACCATCAGCACCACAAAATATCCAAATACATCAAAAAATAATTAAATTCAGTTATCTGGAGGTTTTTCTGACTTTTAAGTGAAAAAATTTTATACATTAAAAAAACAGAGTCAGCGGCGTCTGCAGCTCAGTGGGTAGGGTGCCAGCCCCATATACCGAGGGTGACGAGTTTGAACCCAGCCCTGGTCAGCTAAAACAGCAGTGGCAACTGCAACAAAAATAGCTGGGTGTTGTGGCAGGCGCCTGTAGTCCCAGGTACTTTGAAGGCTGAGGCAAGAGAATCACCCTAGTCCAAGAGCTGGAGGTTGCTGTGAGCTGTGACGCCACAGCACTCTACCGAGGGTGACAAAGTGAGACTCTGTCTCAAAAAAAAACAGAGTCTGCATGGGCAATTACAAGATCAACCTTTTGAACTGGATTGGTTTTAGACAATGTATATTTGAAGGAGTTAGTTAAAAGAGACCCATTAAAATGATTTTATTCATTAATTATCCAAGGACTGGAAATAAAATATGAGGAATGCTTTGGTATAATAAGAGAGAAATTTTTGTAAATTTAATGCAGTTGAAAAACAAAATTTTTCAAATTCCCCTAAGGTAAAAAAGAAAAAAAAAACAGATTTGGATTATGGTGTAAAAAATGAAAACTTTTATTCACACACACACACACTTCTGCTGTTGTCAAGGTAGGCCAAAAAAATTTGTGTTACTATTACATAGTCAGACATATGGCATGTGGGCCTTCATTTGTACTCTGGTCCTTATCTCGGTACTTATAAAATAGTACTGTGGGGGGCATGAGAGGGGCTGTGATAGATACCTGCCCTACTGTGACTGAAGTCCCATTTTAAAAGGAACTAAGGACTAAAGAGGGTTCATTTTCCCAAGGTCACCCAGCTAGCAAGTGGCAGAGCTAGGGTTCCAATCCCAGAATATTCTTGCATAAGAGTATTAAGAGTGCAGCCTGTGCTGTGCCACCTCTCAAAGATGAGCTGTGGACCAAGACTCTAAGCATTTAGGAATCATTGTGACAGCACAAATGAGAAGCAATGGGTGCTTGTCTAAGGTGACAGCGGAGGAACTGTAAAGATCAGAGTGGACATTTAAGAACCAGAAAATCTCATTCAAATACAAACCCCTCTGATGTACTACACGTGGCTGCCATTCATGGGGCCAAGTCTGCCTCAGAACATTAGATTTTGACTTAACGAGATGTGGTTCCAGGTTCTAGTTCTGCCTCACTGAATAGCTGTTTAATTGGTTGTTTCACCATTTTCTCTGTATGTAAAAATATTAAATGATCTTTATTTTTCCCAGCTCTGGGACTCTATGATTTGAATTGTAAGGCAAAGGAGAATCACCCCAAGTTGTTTAATTTTGGTTGTACAGGGTGTGATATGATGAAAGATATATCTGAATCTAGAAAAAAATTAGTAACAGTATGCAGGACAAAGAGTAAGAAGAAATCAGAGACGGACCAGGCACGGTGGCTCACACCTGTAATCCTAGCACTCTGAAAGGCCCAGGCTGGAGGGTTGCTCAAAGTCAGGAGCTCAAGACCAGACTGAGCAAGAGTGAGACTCTATCTCTATTTTTTTAAAAAAAAAAGAAAGAAAGAAAAATTAGCTGGAGGTTGTAGTACTGTAGTGCACATCTGTAGCCCCAGCTACTCAGGAGGCTGAGGCAGGAGGATCGTTTGAACCCAGGAGTTTGAAGTTGCTATGAACTTGGCTGATGCCATGGCACTCTAGCCTGGGCAACAGAAAGAGACTCCGTTAGAAGGAAGAGGAGGAGGAGGGGAAATCAAAGACAGAACTTTCAGGAAGCTATTACAATTGTCCAAGTAAGAGGTGATGAGGACCTGAGTCATTCTCACTTACATCATTGATTTCTATTTCTTCTAAGTTTTCTCTATCCTGATATAAACATGCTCAAGTATCTGTCATTTTAGAAAAGAAAAAAACCTGATACCTTTAGCTACTATCCCATGTGTTCACTCTCCTTAACTGAAATCTTGAAAGAATCATTTACAATCACTGTTTCAACTTCCTCACTTTACCATTCTCTCTTCAATCCACTCCATTTGGGCTCCCATCTCTGTACTCCACATCTGCTCTTGCTAATGTCATCAGTGACCTCTCTGCTGCCAACTCCAATAGACCACTTTTTCCTTCATCCCTGCTGTGATTATTTCTGAATTAAAAAAAAAAAACACCCCAAATGTAGTGGCTGAAAACAATAATCGTTTATTATCTCTCCCAATCTCTGAGGGTCAGGTAGCTCTCACATCTCACACAATTGCGGTCAGATGACATGTGGGGCTGGAATCATTGAAGGCTGGAATCATTGAAGGCTGATTCATTCATATGTGTGGTACCAGCTCTAGGGAACTCAAAGAGTTAAGGACTGGGGCATCTGGTCTCCTTAGACATCTCTTCTCATCTCTGTGTGGTTTCTTCACCTGGTTTCTCCTGCGTGACAGTGTCAGGGTCAGCAGATTTCTGATATGGTGGCTCAGTGCTCCAGTGGCTTATAGCCTAAGAAAGAGAAAGAAAGCCAAACAGAATCTGAATTACATTTTATGAACTAGTTTCAGAAGTCACATAATATCACTTCTATCAAGCCCTATTGGTCAGAGTAATCATAAAAGTCCACTCAGGTTCAAAGGGAAAGGAGACGTTGTAACTAAAGGGTGTGGGATCAGAGTTGTTGTTATGGTCATCTTTGAAAAATACTACCCCTCTATCTTGAAATATTCTTTTCTCCTGGTGTCCAGAACATCATCTTAGTATTCCTCGTACCTCAGTGATGGCTCTTTCGCATTATCCTTTGCTTGCTACACTCCTTGGCTTAACCTCTATATCAGTGTTTTTTAACCTTTTTTTTATCTCACAGCACACTTAAACATATGGTTAAACTTCCACAGCACACTTAAATTATGTTGATCAAAAAAAAAAAAGAAGAAGAAAATAATATACTTACTGTACTTTTCAACTTCTTTTGAAAATAATTTGATTAATGATCTTTAAAAATTTTTCACAGAACACCTAAGATCCTCTCATGACACACAAGTGTGCCATGGCACACCAGCTGAAAAATCACTGTTCTAAATGAAGGTACTACCCAGGGCTTGGTACCAATCAACTGTCTCTTCTCTATCTTTACTTGCTAACCCATAGTAACCTTATCCAACCATACAGCTTTAAATGACAGCTTCCAAATTTCTATCTCCAGGCCTGACTTCTCTGCTGAGGCCCAAATTCATATGCCCAGTTGCCTAACTGACATTTTCTCAGAGAGTCTTTATACCTTCAAACATTAGTATGTTCCAAAGTGTAGTTTTGGTCCCCTCACCCACCCCAAACCAAACCCCCACTACTATGGTGAGTGATTTTTCCACCTCAGTAAATGTAGCACAAGTAATCTAGTTAGTTGCACAGGTTAATCATTGACTCTTCTCATTCTCTCTTATCTTGTATGTAATTCATCTGAAAGAACTGCCAGCTGTGCACTCATAACAAAACCTATATCCTCTATATCCATCTCCAACTCCCATCTCCTTAGTCCCAATCCCTTTCTTTTTTGCCTGTTAAAGTATAAGTTTATTTTATATTAGAGAGAGGAATAGAGTGAGGATAAGAGAATTAATAAGAGAGAGAGAAGAGAACAGAGAGTGAGGGAGGGGAAGAATGGGGGGAGGAGAGAAAAGGAGCAAGAGAATGGCGTAGCATCCCAAAGAAACAAAGGAAGAATGGGCTTTCCTAATAGCTTATAAATTAGCATTCCTGTCTGGGGTCTTGCCCTGTCTGGGGTCTTTCCCTGTTACAATTCATTCCTCACATAGTGAACAGAGTTATTTTTTTTTTTATAAATTAATAAGGATTTATTCATTGTTTACCTAAAATTCAAAATTTTTTTAATAATTTTATTGAATCATAATTATGTACATTGGTGCAATCACAGGGCACGATTCATATACATTCAGAAATATTTTGATCATACTGTTACAGATATCCTTCATGGCATAAAGGAAATAACAAAAGAGTGA